>VURO01018212.1:0-10000 GCA_015108175.1 Pelvicachromis taeniatus
TTTTTTTGTTTGTTTTTTTGTGGTTTTTTGGTTATTTTTTTTTGTGTTTTTTTTTTTGTGTGTAGTTTGTTTTTTTTTTTTTTTTTTTTTTTTTTTTTTTTTGTTGTTTTTGTTTTTTTTTTTTTTCCTTTTTTTTTTTTACTTTGTTTTTTTTTTTTTTTTTGTGTTTTTGTTTTTTTTTTTTTTTTTTTTTTTTTTTTTTTTTTTTTTTTTTTGTTTGTTTGTGTTTGTGTGTGTGTGTGTGTGTGTGTGTGTGTGTGTGTGTGTGTGTGTGTTAAGGGACTGGGGAGGGGTTGCGCCAGTAGATTAGCCAGGTTGGGATGATTGGGTTGAGGATTAGATGGATTCAGGAACAGACACGTCTGTTTACTCCGCAAAGAAGACTTACAATAGGCTGATTGGCAAGCTTGATTACACACACACACACACACACACACACACACATGCAGGTGCCTTTGTGACACACACAGACACACACACACACACATTCATTCAAAACCCCATATGTTGATTAGCTTGTTATTGTTGCCTTTCTAATGCCCGCCGTCTCCTTTCCTAAATTCAGTTGTAAAGTCTGACTCCCCCTGCCTCTCAGACATAGTTCCCACAAGGACTGACCCAGAGAGCTCGCAATCAGAGAAGTAGTGTAACTAAAGCCGAGCACGGGCAGGTAAGGAGAGCTGCACTCAGGCAACTACTCCAAAGGCACAGGGAGTGCTCTGGTTACACGGGGCTGTGTGTGTGTATATTTTTTTTGCATTGTTTCTACTTGCTCCTCTTTATGCGTCACAGAAAGAGGTGAAGTGCAGAGCTCGAAATAAGGCAGAGAAAGGCAGGATTACACACATGGCAGGTTAGAGAAAGGCGGTGAGAGAGAAGGAGAGGATGGGAGGAAAAAGCGACAGAGAGAGAGGCTTAAGATTACAGAGTCGAGCACCTTTTGTTGCCGAGTTCAGTTGCGATGGACCGCTTAAGTTTAGGCAAAGAGTGAAGGACTTCTTCAATCCTCTACCATAAAATTAGTAGGACTGTGGAGGATGTTATCCTTCGCTGATCAAACCTGTGCCTGATTTTTTAAAAAAGAAAAAGAAAAGGAACCCCAGACTTCGAGGAAGGTGAAGAAGAAGAGGGTCAGAGTACTTGATGTGACTGATCTAAAGATAGTTGGCAAAGGAGCCAAAGGAGGAGCGAATGCAAAAGCCTAGAGAAGTTTAGTAAGAGGGGGGAACAAGTGATTGAGCCTTCAGGGTGAATAACAAGTCATGCAAGAACAAGAGTTAAGCTGGACAAGAGAGCACTGTTCAGCACAAGAGAGAAAGAGCGAGGGTAGGTTGCAGAAGCAGAGATAAGCAGTCCACAGCAAAATTAGTCTACAGAGAAAGAGGGATTGACACCGGACTGAAGGGAGATCAAGGTTGACTCAAGTCTTTGCTGCCTCTAACCTGATTAGGGAGAATAGCAGTGGCAGTGGAGGCGAGCCGGGAGACCCGATCAACCGAAAGTGAGAGCCGGCAAGAGTAAAAAGAAAAAGAATTACAAGAGGACGCTTGGTGAAAGAAGCCTCTTAAATCTGGGAGCTGGAATTAGAGCCGTAGGAACTGCAGAGGGAAAGCCACAAAACCACAGTAAGTAAATTAGGAGACTGTGGTTGGAAAAATGTGTAATGACGCCATGGGCGGGGGAAGGAATTTGTGGTCTTGGAAGTGCTTTATATACTGTACCTTAATGAATTGATTTCCTGCCTTTGCAACTTTTACATTTCATCATCCTCGTGACATCACCACCTACCATGCCACTTTAAAAACTCAATAGTCCTCTATTATTTCTGTTGGGTGTTACCTCCATTTACCTCAAAGGTACATGCCCCTTCATTGCTAACCTTTACACTCTTCTCTCTTCTTGCTCTTCCAATTCCACAGGTGAAGATGCCCACAAATGGGAACCGTCCTTTGAAGTTGCAGTTTGGTCTAATCAATCATGAGGGTCGCTACCTTACTGCTGAGACCTTTGGCTTTAAGGTATAAAAATGCAATAAGACAATAAGAGTGACAAACTATAACATGTCTATTTGCATTTCTGCTGGTGATGCTTTGCTGATATAATATCTGCAAGATTTTAGAGTGATACCCTTTTGTGCTCCTTAGGTGAATGCGTCAGCTCCCAGTCTGAAGAAAAAGCAGATATGGACTCTAGAGCAGGACTCCCAGGACAGTCAGGTGGTCTATTTACGCAGTCACCTGGGACACTACCTGGCCTCCAACAAGGACGGCAAAGTCACCTGTGAGGCAGATGGCCACAATATAGACTGTCGCTTCCTCATCGTGGCTCAGTCAGATGGCCGCTGGGCGCTGCAGTCTGAGCAGTACCTCCGCTTCTTCGGCGGCTCTCGGGACTACCTATCCTGCTTTGCCCAGGTGATCACAGATGCGGAGCTGTGGGCTGTGCACCTGGCTCTGCATCCCCAGGCTAACCTGCTGTCTGTGGCCCGTAAGCGTTATGCCCACCTCTCTATGGAGGATGGGGAAATTGCTGTGGATCTGAACATTCCCTGGGGTGTGGCAGCGCTCCTGACCCTTGTCTACCAGGAAGGAAAGTATTGCCTAAAGACCTGTGACAGCCGGTTCCTCAGTAATGATGGAAAGCTCCTAATGGAGAGTGGGAGGGCCACAGGATACACGTTGGAGCTGAAGTGTGGGAAGCTTGCCTTCAAAGATTGTGAGGGGAAGTATTTGTCTCCCATGGGCCCTACAGGGACCCTGAGGTCCGGACGATGTTCGAAGCCAGGCAAAGATGAACTATTTGACCTGGAGGAGAGCCACCCTCAAGTAGTTCTGACAGCAGCCAATGGGCGATATGTCTCCATAAGACAAGGTAGGAAAACACAGAAATATCAGCGGGACAGGATATTCTAGCGAATTAGAGTTTGTCCTAAATCCTTGTAATGCATGCACATATTGCTCCCCTGGCAGCTTGCTAGTACCCTAAAGAATCCCACATGTCTGATTAAATGGACAAAGAGTGACCTTAGGTGCCATCGAGAGTGGTCACACAAGCTCTCGCTGACAGACACAGACCTATGTGCATACATAATGAAGGAGAAATTGACAGCCGATAAGGGATGCATGGTAATTATGGGTAATGTAGTCTGCACATAAACTTGCATCAACAATACGGTGCATGGCTGCATGGCTCAAAGAAAACAAGATTGCCGGGGCTGATATGGGAGACTATCAGCCCCATCGTTGAGACCTGAGACGAACACGTCATTTGTGTTCATGGCTGCTGGCCTACATCAGTATCGAGTCTACACTAATAAGTTATTTTATTTAAATAACAGACTTAATGTGCATACATTTCAGGGAGAATAACAGAAGCAGACTTCTCAAGAACAACTTGCAATCACTTTTCACGTACTAAAAATAAATAAGATGTCTTAAAATAGCAGATACCTCATTGTGAAAGGTTCCGAAAAAGGGCCCTTTGTTTTCATTTTCTTTCACTAAATAATCTATTACAAATAGAGCTCTTTTCGAAAATCCCTTCTCAATCCTTCTCAAATGTACCTTCTGGCTTTGTTGGGCAATGTTGTTAACACGCTTTTACCCCTTGAGCTTACTGAAACAGCTGCCTGTAACCAATATACTGCAGAGTAATGCTCTGTTGATACTGTATTATGTATTTACTCTTCAGTCTTGTGATCGGGCTGTCGGAGGGGGGTTATTTGATCAGCGCACAGGCACGACACCACACTACTGTACTGATGGATTACACCTGCTCCTCATCGACGTCGACATTAGGCTTTGTTTAGCGCAGCAGAAAAACTACAAAAACTATAATTGTGAGGGTTACATTACATGTGACTACAAGTGCACTTGCATTAGGAGGGACTTGCACAGAGTTTCAATTGCTGATGGTCCGAAGGGGTTTGCTGGTCTGATTTGAAACTGGATTTGGGGCAGATTAGCATACACCCCCAGTGCTTGTCAGCATACTTGGTCATGACAGCCATCCACAGGCTGCAGATTCTTGTCTGCAGGGTTGAGTTACTTCAGGCCTGGGTGCTGTAATTGAATCTCCCCACTGCTCATTGTTCCTGGTTAGCAGTGGGGGCTGCAAGCAGGAACCAAAGCATTGAAAACTGATTGGTTAAAGGGAAAGGAAGAAAATGGTTAAACCCTAAACACATATATGTAGCACACCACAGGCATGCATGCATGCGAGGATACTTTTTGCAGCATGCTTTGTTTCTGTTCTCTCCTTTCCCTTCCTACGCTTGTCCCACACAAACAAAAGCTTTATCTTTCTCTGAGACGCTCGCCCACTCAATACCATACCATCCTACTGCAGCGAGTGGTGAGATGAGGTGTGTTGAATTATTGATGAAGTTTGGCCCCTGTTCCTGGAAGGCGAGGGTGGGAGGGGAGTCTGCTTTCAGAAACCCAAGCTTCCTCATACCTGCGGCCAAAACCTGTCCCCCACCAAATCCCGCTCTAACCAGTTAAGCTAACCTGTTAACTTCAGCCTCAGTCAACCTCTATATGCTACTGGACAGACAAATCAAAGACAGAGTAAACATGCTTTATTTGGCAAGCTATGCCTTTGTGACATCTATGCCTTTTTTTTGTATAGCTTCAGTGGAAGGTCAGTAAATCAAATAAATTCTTAACCAGCATCAAACACTGAAGTTTGCATTCACTAACATTTCTTGTTATGCAAGTGTGTGTGTTTGTGTTTTTCCCTGTCTACAGTTTACAAGTGTGCATATTTTAATGTGTCATACACATCTCTTAACAAACCTCTCATCACCTTTCCTCGGTTATAAGAGGTCCACTCTGCTCTGAATGCAAAACGAAGATGACAGTCTACATTTTCACAAACTTTCCAGGTCCACACACACATACAGTAATCATAAAAGCACACGTAGCACATACATGATCAGGCGTGCAGAGCTCAGGAACAGATAAGCAGAAAAAATAATTGGAGTGAAATGCAAAACGGAGAAAATCCAGTTGTAAAGGATGAAGAATTTAGAGAGAGAGGGAAATAAGGGACACGGGGATAGTAGCATCAGCTTACCATTAATAATTGACGCCAGAGCCGTCTATCGTTGATGGATTAGTTAGGCCTGCTCCACTTGCAGGCTCTGTAAGACAACATCAGGAAGTGGAGCTGGTTCTGGGGTCTGATCCAAAGCAATGCACTACTGAATTTACCTGTTTGTCCTCCAGATACACCTGAGAGTGTACTGATATGTGTGTTGTGCTTATTGTTTGATGACAACATCTCACTTCTTATCCTCAGATTGCTGGCTTGGATTTCAGTATATCTAATCTCTTTTTCCCTCTCTTCCTTCATTCTTCTCTCCTTCCTCTGCCTCCTTTTCTCTCATCTATCAAATAGCAGCTGTGAGGTCCCAGCTGAGCCCTGTGTGAGGATCATTTCTGGGTTGAATTAGTGTGAAATGGGCACATGGAATAGGTAGACAAAGCATGACATTGAGTCAGGATGAGAGAGAATAGGAGTGATAGGCCCCCAGGCATAGCTGCAGAGTGGAAGGGCTAAAAATTATGCTTCAAATGCACTTAAGATCAATGATAATTTCACCAGTTGTAAGACTTCACGATACCACGTTTATCGGGTGTGAATAAGATGTGATTAAAGCATCCCAGTGGCTCAGTAACCATGACATCTTTGTCACGTGTCAGCCCCCTTTTCTCCTTCCAACAGTGAGATTTGAAATCAGCTATAGACTGAAGCAACAAAAAAAATTGTGATCGGGCTTCTCACACATGCTGAATGTCTGTCTGTCTTGGAGTATGCCAAAGTTATTTACAGTTGTACATGCATCCATTATTATCCCTTAACCACTTGATGTCTTGATCATAATGAGTACTTACAACGTCCCAAAGATGTATTCATTGCTGCACAAAAATCTCCCTGTTATTACTTTGGTCGCTAGCAGATTACCACAGTCACCCATAGTTTACATAGATGACAGCATCTTGGCAGCAAACACTTACAAACTACTCACTGCTACTGGTGCGATACTAAAACTGTGAAACGTGAGATGCAAACCAGAAACGGACACATTTGCCTTCAAAGTATAAGTTGCACTTTTTGAACCTTACTGGTTCTAGCAGTATGGTAATGGTGTCAGCCTGCACAGTTGCATGGAGGATTTTGCCAGAGAGCAGGTATTATGCTTTTTTTTCCCAGCGTGGTTATCACGGGGTCACTGACTGTGTGACTGGGGCTTTATCAATTGATTTAACAGCGACTGCCATCAATCCTCTACCAGTCGCTGGTCCAGGGCTATGCCTGTTCCTTCCCATGGACCACCAACAAGCTACCATCACTGAACCAGAATTTCCCCTAAAGTGTGCTAATAAGGTATAGACGTTATAACATACTGACCTCACCCACGGCTTTATGGAGTCTCTGGGCATTTTGAAACCTCAGCCTCAACATTTTGGTCACTGCCCTGTAGGTATTTTGGACCCAGACACTTATTGGCTTATTTGAGGAGAGTGCGAAGCCTAAGCTATCAGCCAATGCTATGAAGCTTGCATAGCACAGTTGCAATGTACAGACACAGACATCTACTAGTTGGTACTAACATACAAATAAAATAATTGAATTTTACTCACCTAATGGGGCAAAACAAAACATTACAGAGCCTGTTTGTACAAGTTATCTCAGAGCAGGCCCCCAAAACACCAATGCAATAAATAGTTACAGTTCAGTGACTCAAATTATTTGAGCAGACAGCTATCAGTTAAAGGGATCATTTCTAAGGTGGCTGATACTACCACGGGATGAGTTAAACAGAGGAAAGTAGAACTCTTGTACTATCTTATATTGTTCTTTCAAGAGTTAGAAGAGCATCAGTCTTTGCCATGCTCCTTGTCTCAGATTCAAGCCATTGCTTCACAAGGTTAACAGCTCAGCGAATCAGTAACTCATTCAGTCACAATGCACAGCGTTGTCTTTTTAGGTGGAAAATTCAGTGTCAAACATTAATTTGTCCATGCATGTTATACTAACCCACAGTGGTTAGTATCAAAGACACTTCTAGTCTGACTTATTTCTTATTGTTTTCCTCTTTTGCATATAGATACAGTTATATTTGACCTCAGGTCAGCGGGAAGCTTGTTCCAAAGAAAAGGACCGCAGGAACTGAAAGCACACATTAGATCTGATTCTTGGAACATTTAAAAGGTCCAGCATTTAAAAGAGCTGGACCTTATAACCTCAGAGGCCTGAGCATAGACACTCATTACAGACCCTAGCAAGTTATTGTAACCCTCTAGTGTAGTTTATTCATAACTAAACTGTACTATTGGTTCTTAATGTACGTGAAGGAAAACAGAAGTTTAACATGGATGCAATTTGCATTTTTACCATGCTATTCCTCTGCTTTATCATCCGTGCTTCCTTCAGTTTGAGTTTTGAGAGGTTTTGGTAATTATCTGCACATCCTGCTAAGTGTGGACCATAAAATCCTCTGGTCTCTTCCTGTTTTTCCTTTATTCTTTTATTGAGGGGATTGAGGGATTGGACGGGTAGCACTCGAAAGCTGATTATATCAGAGCCCTGCTGTGAGGAGGGCAGACTGACAGGGCCAAAGGTGGGGTAAGGGTGGGAGGTGGGGCTTGAGGGGTGTCAGGGGGTACGCAGGAAAAGATGGGGGAAGGGATGAAGGTGGAGAATGATGACCAGGGAATAGAACAGGAAGAGATAAGAGGCATCCAGATTAGTGTTGTTAAAGGATTAGGAAAATGTATTGGGAATACTCGGGAATGCATCTAATTTAGGCTTTAGCCTTCTGCAAGCTGTCTTGCAGTGTGTGGCAAACCATTGTTTTCATCTCTGCATTCATGACAGTGTTAAAATGTGGCAATCAAAAAAATAACTAAAACATATATAAACAAGAAGACAAGAAGCACATTATCTACTTAAAACTAATGAGTTACATTCAGTAAATAACAGAGGATTAATCATAAAGCTGCCTGTTTGCCTCTGAACCTAGAAGACGAAGTACCCAAGTAAGAGTTTGTCACAGCTGTTTCTGTTTCACGTGTAAATAACAAAAACGCTAAAACAATTGATATCTGAGAGATTTTAATAAAGTGTTTTTCAATCACAAGTGAGATTTTTGTTCAGGTGTTAAGTGGTCTCGGTGTAATCAACACAAAGCCTCACGGTGAGAGTGTTGTGTCTCTAAAACAGCTGATAATACTTTCACTATAAGAAGCATCTTCCTGCCTTGGAATCATTAGTTTATTTTTTCTCCATTTCCTGTATATGCTTTCCATAACTGGATCCAGAGCTGCAATCACTGAAAATGTATTTACCCTCAGGAAGATATTCGAGGACGACACGTGGGATAAAGAGTGCAGTTTAAGAGATTTTTAAAAAAAATAACAGGATCAGATATAATTACAAGATCTTTTGTAGGCCAAGCTAAACAAATCAGTGCGACTTCATTTTTAATCACAGTGTTTCTACAACACTAAAAACACCTCACGTTTTCCAGCTTAAGGCAAAAGTAACAGTGACAGCATGTGTTTATTTCGTCTCTCCCAGGAGTGAGCCTTGCAGCCAATCAGGAAGATGAGACGGACATGGAGACGTTTCAGATGGAGATTGACAAGGAAACCAAGACGTGCACGTTTCGCACCAGCCAAGGGAACTGCTGGGCCCTGGTGGCTCATGGAGGCGTCCAGTGCACTGCAACTGAAGTGTAAGAGAAGCCTTTTATATGCTGTATAGAGAAAAATGGATGAATTTATCATTGAAAGTGTGTCAGTTGCACATTTTATGTTGCAGAAATGTGACTCATTGACAGAAGTTACTGATAATTAAGATGTAAGGGTTAAAATAAGAGGGATGGTTGCATGAGTGTGTGAGATAGCAAATAGAATCGAATGATAAATAACACTTATGGGTGAATAGTTTCAGCAAATTTTGACAATTCTCATTTTATTTTACATAATATCCAAAACACTGAACTTCAAAAAAGTGTGAAATCTTTTCTACCACAGGTCAGCAAACACCACGTTCTCTGTGGAGTGGCTTGGCCACAAGGTGGCACTAAAAGCCAGCAATGGCAAATACATCTGTACCAAGAAGAACGGCCAGTTAGTGGCTGTCAGTGACTCCATCGGTAGGGGACAGTCCTTTATGCTTCAGCCCCTTTCTTTGGTAAATAAGAGTTGGCTCTTAACTCTTTTTTTCCTGATCATTACGATGTTGACTTTTGCCAGGGGATGATGAACAGTTCACTCTGAAACTCATCAACCGACCCATGCTTATCCTTAGAGGAGAGAATGGATTCATCTGCCACCACAGAAACTCGAGCACACTGGATGCCAGCAGATCTGTCTATGACATTTTCACTCTGCAATTCAGCAACGGAGCCTACCATATTAAAGGTCAGCACATACATCAAACACGCTTCTGGAAAAAGCCAGGTTGATTAGTTCTCCTCTAATTTGCTTGTTTACCTCAGTTTTTCGAATCTGTCTGACTTTGGTGTATTTACTTTAAAACCTGCAGGTGCTGATGGCCGGTTCTGGTATGTGAACAGTGCCGGGCTGGTGTGTGCAGATGGCGAGGCCCCTGAGGATTTCACTCTGGAGCTCCTTGAGTACGGTCGCCTCGCCATCCGTGGCAAGAACGGCAAATACCTGCGTGGAGACCAGGGAGGCACACTTAAGGGAGATGGACTCAGCCTGAGCAGCTCAGCCCTCTGGGAGTATTAATACAAACCAATATTAGTCCAAACCTGAGTCCTAGCTCATCTCATTGTTGGCATTAAGTGCTTAATGTGAATCTAAATCACTGTTATTCTTTTTCCTGTTGCAAAGAGCATTCAGAGAGGCTAACATAGCTGAGTGAACAAAGAGAGGACTATATATATATATATATATATATATATATATATATATATATATATATATATATATATTAGAGAAAAAAAAAATATAAAAAATAGAGA
>VURO01018212.1:10020-53195 GCA_015108175.1 Pelvicachromis taeniatus
TTTTCATAATAAAAAAAAAATAAAGAGAAAAAAAAAATATAAAAAAAAAAAGAGAGAAATATATATATATATATATATATATATATATATATATATATATATATATATGTATGTATTAGGCCAAGAGAATCTCAATGAAGTGAACAGTGTTGTTGAGTGAGGATTTTAACAATTAGTGTTAATGAACACTTAACGTTTTCACAGATTTAATCATTAGTATGACATAACATAACATAACATCCTTTTATGTATATTTATCATATCATCTTTGGTTCCATCTATATCTTTTTTGCCTTTTTACCACTAAAAACAAGTATTACCTGAGCAAGGCAGTAAACTTATTGTGTGGGCATGTAATGGTACCGTTCACTCATTAGGTCAAGTGACACAGGGTGCCATTTGAGACAGTCGTAGTCACCATTAGAAGTGATGTCACCCTCTAGGTGGGTGAAGTCATGCATGATACTACTGTCTGAGGTTATTAGGAGAAGAGAGTGACAAGGTTTCAAATAGCTGTCTGTAGAAACAGAGAAAGACTGTAACCAAGACTCGTGCTTGGAGTGTGTTTTCTTTTTCTTTTGTTAACACTGAGATTAAAAAAAAAAAAAAATGCATATCTTGCATTATTTTGTTTAGGTAAAAAGACTTTTATTCAAATTACAGAACCTAAGGATACCATAAAAAGCTGAAAATACGCTTCCTTCCCATTAATGTCACAAAATTAGCAGTACTCTATCATGTGAGCTGTGAGCGTGCCATAGGAGTCAACAACACAATGGCCAATTTCAAAGCATTTCCTCATTTATGATGGACGTCATTTCATTCTGACTACAGGTAAACAATACAGCTGGAAGCTTATTATTTACATGCAACGTCTTCTGTGTTAGCAGGGAATTATGATCTCACTCGCCAGCCACGTCATTAGGTACACCTGATCAAGCGCTAAATAGCTGATAAGAAGTCAAAGACTGCACTTGACATGTGCGTGTTTTGAAGGAGTCTGTTGATTGGGGGGGGGCTGATGAGGAGGATGTGAAAGACCAACAGTTGGCAGAAAATGACCTAATCAGAAACTCAGTGCTCAGGCACACTAGACAACCTGCTGAAGTTCAAACACAGGATCAGAATAAGGAAGAAAGGTGTATAAAGCTACTTTGAACGTTGCATGGTTGTCGGTGCCAGAGAGGGTAGCATTGCAGAAGCTGCTAATCTGCTGGGATATTCCTTCACTACTAGTAGGACTTACAGGAGGTGGTCTGAAAAAGAGAAAAATATCTGGTGTGCACCAGTTCTCTGGGTGAAAATGCCTTGTTGATGTCATAGATCAGAGGAGAAGCTTACAGGAAACAGTAACTCAAATAACCACTCATTACAAACAAGGTATGCACAACACCTCACATGTTGAAGTAGATGTACTATTGCAGCAAAATACCACACTGGTGCTGCTCCTGTCACCTACGAACCAGAAACTGAAGCTACAAATCAGATGGGTTCACCAAAATTGGACAACAGACGACTGGGAAAATGTTGCTTTGTCTGACGAGTCTTGAACTCTCTCTTCTCAGTGGTACCCTAACCCACTACTAGCAAGGTATATCTAATAAAGTGGCTGGTAAGTCTATAATCAAGTTCACCACTGATGTTTGATATTGTGGCCCGAGACAGAATCTGTAAAAGTCAGAAAGTCGACTTTCTTTTTCTTCATTCAGCAGATATTTTCTTGAGAGATTCGTCTTTGGGGCGATTTCAAGATTTCAAGGGATTAAACTGTTGAATGTCTTATAATCAGCTCTTGCGTTTGTTGTTAAAATCATTTACATTGTGTTGGATCAAATTTTCCAATTTTTTCAGTCCCTTGTTAATGACAGTGATTGTTATTTTGACGAGATAAAAATGCCCGACAAGACTGCCCAAGCTGCCGACTGCTGTCACTGTTTCTTTGTTCTGCTTGAAAATTAAGCAAATAAATTCTCATGTTCTGTTCATGTGTTAATGTGCTCATTCATAAAAGAGAGTCGACCCTAACTAGCACTGGAATCTGATGTTGAGACTAAACTCTGTAGTAAAATCAGTTTTTTAGATTTTGGTATATTAGATCTAAAGTCATGGTGAAAAGAACACAAATGCTAGGTTTTTATATGTGGGGCTATAGTAACAAAATATCCAGTCCATGCCAGGTCTTAAATTTAGGTAAATATAACCTGAGCTGAACAACAACACATGACATATTAAACTGTGTCATTATTTATTTAACAGAAACTGAGCCAGCCTGCGGACGCAGTGTGTGAAAGAGCAGCCCACGTAGAATCTTCTTTAACAGCAATAACTTGAATGCATCGTTTTCTGTGTGACTTTATCAGTCTCTCACACTGTTAAGGAGGAATTTATTCTCACTCTTCTTTACAGCATTGCTTCATTGTTTAAGGTTTGCAGATATTTATTCATGCACAGCTCTTTTAAGGCCCTCAGCACTTCACTCAGGTTGAGGTCTTTAACTGGGCCACTGTAGCACCTTGTTTTTTCAGCCTTTTTTGGTCTTGGTTTCTTCCATTTCTCTGGACACTGAATGGTCTGATCTTAGGGGACATTTGCTGGGACGTCCTACCCTGAGTAGTTTGTCTGGAATGATGGTGAATAACCTTTTTCACTTTAGAATGATGGACTTCAATCTTGTTAGGCCTTGTAATCCTTCCCAGATTGATGGGCAGCAACAACTGCTTCTGTAAGATCATTGCTGATGTCTTTGGTTATTGGCATTGTGTTAACACACACCTGAATGCTCCAGACCTGCAAACCAACAAAAATTCTGTTTTTATAGAGGTGCTCACATTTGCTAATTATCAGTTAATCAAGTGCATTTAATTATCAGCACCTGGCTGCTATACTTACCCTTTTAATTCCTTTGGAAGCAGTAAGACTGCACTTAGTTTGTCACACACCTGCTTCTGAATTTTGAGTTAAATAAATGTTAAATAAATAAGGACACAGAGTAATATGCCATGTGTTGTTGATCATTTGTGTTTGTATTTATCTAATTTTATCTATTTGTATTATATCCTCGTACATGAAACCATGTCATTGAAATAGGGTAGATTTCCTTTCTATCATGACTGTAAGTGACCAAGCCCACTATTTCAGGAATATTTAAGTCACTAATCCAGTTCTGAACTTAGAACCTCAACAGGCTCACACTTTAATCAGTCAGCTTGCTGTACTTATAAGACAATAACCTTGCTTAAGTTGTGAGTCTGAGCCAGCCCTTTGTGGGACAATGGCTGTTAGGTAAAAAGGATTGAGTGAGTTACATATCTCTATAATGCGATGCACCACAATATGACGAGTACAATCCTGTAATCTACTTTATGCTTTAAAAAATCTAGAGGTATTTATTCACTTCATGCAGCAACTACTTCTGCATGTTAGTTTAAAGACTTCAAACTGCAACAGAATAATCATTATACTAATAATGATTATACCTAGTCTGACTAGGAATCATCTTTTCATTATAATTGAACCAAAAAGAAGCCAATAACACTAAAGCAATGAGCCCAAGCTTCACCTGTAGAAGCACTGTTACCTGCAGCAGGTGAGGGGAAAACAACAGAACATGGTACCTGACATGGTCCACTCACACAGAAAAACCTGTGTAATTTAAATATCTGCTAAGTGACCACAGGTCAGCATCTGCAATCTGAGCAAAAACTACTGCAGCAAAACCTCATTTATTTAGTGATCATGGTATCTGTGTAACTACTGCCACCTGTGGACGTTTTTTCAGTTTCCCTTCATATGTTAGAGCTGCAAATGGTTATCATTAAAGGACACTTTAAAGGCTTGGAACGGCTTTTCTGGAGGAAAAGAAATGTACATTTGTGTGCCTTTTTCTTGTGCTAGTCCTAGAAAAAAGTAAAATATAGAAATGAGTGATCCATCCATTCTCTTCCACTCATTCAATTCAGGGTCACGGGAGGCTGAAACCTGAAGTGGGGGTTGACCCTGGACAGGTCAGAAATGATGCAGACTACGAAAAAAATAAACAAAACAAGTTTTTAAAATAAAATAATTGCAACCCCGTACAGTCCTCCTTTAAATCTTCTCTCTGTCTGGTCTACTTTTTTTTTTAATGACCTACTAAGATTCCCTACTTAGACTGAGTTCTTCATATTGTAGCGCTCAAAGCAAGGTCTGCAAATGAGTCACAACTCTGAAGTTATTAAGAATAATTGCATTTGAACTCAATTACTATTCTGTGGTTTGTATCCATTAGAAGCCTGTGTTATTGCAGTGATGTAAACTATTTGAAATCACTGTACTGACTGTGTGAGTTTGTATATTAAAATCTCATCAGAGCTTTAAAACAGAAATTGCTTCATGTCTCGGGCAATTAAAGGAATAGCTAATGTAGATAGCTAATAACCTTCAATGACTTGCATCTCCCTGACCAGGTTTAGGCAGCTTATCCATCACACTAACATTCAGTCCCTGAAATTATTATAGTGTCAGTTAAAAGTTACCCCCTTTTATGCCTTAAATGTACAGTCCATTACAAAATGCTAAGAAAGGCATAGGCAATTTGTTCCTCAGACAACTTTCCAAGCATAAACATATCAGGAATGTTGTGCAACTGGTTAAATGATTGGCTGAAAAAAAAATAACGATAGTGAAATCTATCAGCTGTCTGAAAAATCCATGTTTATTCCATGTTCAATCACAACGCATCAGATCCTGTACTAAACAGTCACTTCTTAGGCACATTTGTACAAATATTGAACAGCCAATCACACGGCAGAAAGCCAGTGAATTTAGGCATGTAGACATGGTCAAGATGACCTGACGAAGTTCAAACTGAGCTTCAGAATGGAGAAGAAAGGTGATTTAAGTGACTTTGAATCTGGTGTGGTTGTTGGCCAGAAAGGCTCCTCTGAGTATTTTTAAAAAATTGTTACTGGTACCAGTGCCACTCCTGTCAGCTAAGAACCAGAAACTGACGCTGCAAATCACAAGGACTCAACAAAACTGGGCAACATTAGGCTGGAAAAATGTTACCTGGTCTGATGAATGTGAATTTCTGCTGTGATAGTTGGATGGCAGCATGAAAGCTAAAAGTGGGACCAATAAACCAAATCAACTAGAACATTGTGCCTAATAAAGTGTCCAATGTAGTGACTGTGTCACACACACCTGAAATATCAGGAGACTGTGAAATTGCACTTGTAACTCACTTCTGGAGCTTGTCAAATTATGTGGTCTTTATACAATTTTAATTAAATTAAAACAATCCACTTGCAAGCACTTGGCGACAGCGGGAAGCAAAAACTCCCTTTTAACAGGAAGAAACTTCTAGCAGAGCCAGGCTGAGGGAGGAGCAGCCATCTACCAGCTGGAAAACTATACATAGAGTTAAAGTAACACAGTATGGTGTTGTTTTAAATGTGTACATTTTGCACATTTGAGTCTTGTTTGGAGGTTTTGTAGTAAAATATTAATACTTGGAAACTTAAACAGTCACACGAGTATAAACACAAACAGGAGCAAAATTACAGAAATACTTGAAACCTTCATTGAATTTATTGTCATGTGAAAAAACAAGTGAAACTTTATTATTATACATCACCAAATTAAACCCTCTTCAAAATCAAAATATACTGTAAAGCAGTAAAATATCATATAGAAACTATGTTACAGCATAAAGCATTACATGTGCTGTGCAATGTGAAAGGGCTGGCAGCAGAGTCAGATTACGCAACAACGCCAAACAAGTGAGGGCAGCTGTGTAGGTGTTACATTATGAGCAGAGGATTTTGTCTGAGTTCTTGGTAAACACGGAGAAGCAGTCGATCTCTCTGCACTGTGGACACGACTTCACCAAATGCTCCAGAGATCTGACTTTGCTGGATCTGTTAATGCGCAGAGGACACATGAAAAAAAGAAGAAAAAGAAAAAAGAAAAAACACAGACAGGCTTAAATATTAACACACTTACAGACATCCCAAACCCAAAAACGCTCTAAAGTCTTGCTAATCAATTAATTGAACTTAGAGAAAATAGCTGGATAATTACGTGTATTGAATGATACGGTGGGCTTTGACATTAATGGGATTAATCATCAAGCGCAGGCCCACTTACCTCGGCCCGCTGCAGCGCCTGCCTTAATCCGAAAATCTGGACATTCTTTGTAGAGGCGGCTTTCTCTGTGGTGCTCTGCAGCAGCGTCTGTGTCGAGGAGCGGAGGAAAAATTAAAACCCAAAGAATTTCAAGTAAAATGCTTTTGTTCCTCTTCTCAAGCCCAAAGACACGATAACGCTTCTCTTAAACCGACCACACTGTTTGCAGCACATGTTAAAATGAGCAAACAAATACATCAGCTCTAATCGTCACAGGTCTCCTGCATTTACTGTATTTGTAACGCCCCTTCTTTAAAGAAAAAAAAAAAAAAAGCTTATTTCGGTTGCTCCCTTATTCACAAGAGGTGGCCACAGCAGGTAGCGCCGCATGTTTGATTTGTTTTAGGCTGGACGTCCTCCCTGATGCAGCCCCCACTCCCCTTCCCAAGGGATTTGTGTCTCCTGGAGTCGAAGCAGGGGGTCTTTTGCTTGTTAGGCTAACATGTGAACCACTGCACTAGGGAGCTGCTATTTTTACGCTCCTTCTATTTTTGCCAATTCAAGTGGCTGGAAGATGGAATGGCAAATTTGCACGTTTCACCAAAGTCCAGTAGTATGTACTACATCAGTGTCAAACATAAGGCTCGGGAATGACAATCGGCCCAGCAAAGACTTCAATCCGGCCCCACTAGACATGTTTGGCAAAACTGAAAGAGGACAGAAATGTTGAATTTTTAACTGTATTTGAAAAAATTTTTACAACTTGTCCAACTGATAAAGATGTCGACTGCAGCCATTCATATAATACAAAAAGCAATGAGGTAACTAATAAACAACTAAATGACAGAAAAGTTCCTGTTTTATCACTATTTACTATAGAAATCTCTGGGGAGGTTTGGGGTTGTTGATGGGTTTTTTTTTTCTTTGTTTTTAGCCATGTGTCCATGGTAAAATAAATAAATAAAATAGGACATTTTCTGTGAATTAACAAAAATTATCTGCTTTATAATTAGAGAGCCGTCAGGCCAATCAGCTGCCAGAACCTTTGCTGTTATTTTACACATTTATTTCTTACAATTTAAGCCCCAAGAGTCACGCTGACAGATTTCTTTCATTAACTGCAGCAGCATTTCTTTATCATGCAGAAAAATTGGGATAATATTGAAGTTGTACCTCTTTTTCTTATATTAGCATATCTCTGGGATTAAATGTGCCGTTAAACTACTTTACAATGACAGAAACAGGAGTTTGACTGGGCCAGCCCACTTAAGATCAAATAGCGTGGCACTGATTGAGTTTGACATCCCTGTTATACACCTGTACAGTTTTACATTAAAAAAATGAGAAGACAAAATATTTAAAATTTGCATATACCTAAATTTAGCCAGACACGAGCTTATGGTATATAAGTGTGTTCTGTACCTGGATCCGGCGCAGCACAGCATGGTGCAGGCCACACACTGCTGCTAAAGATGAGCTCTCGATCTGAACCTCAATTGTAGCCTCCTTGTCTGTGCTCTCCTCCTCCCCCACATTTATCTGGAGAATAAAGGAGCATCGACGGTGAGGATATAAAACATACAGATATATGATTATATCATATTAGATAACAGTTCACCTCTTTCGCTGTCAGTTTCACTGCCGCTCCGTTTGGACCACGAGCGTGGACCTCTGAGGTGCTCAAAGCAATCTTGTCTCCTTGGTAACCCATCTTCACTCCTTCTGTATCTTCAGACAACAGTCGCTCAAGCAAAGACAGGCAGAGATCTTGAGGGTGTCGCATCGACTCTTTGGTATCCAAATTAGAACTTTTTTTTGGCTTCAGTGTATCCCTAACTAACTCTGATGACACCCGTACGCTTGCTGAATACTTCTCAGGCTCGGGCTTTGCAGCACTTTCTCCTCCTCTGTCCGTTCTACCGCTGCACTTGAGCTGCCGTGAGCTTATAAAGGCCTGGATGCTATCTGCTGCGGTGTTGCTGGGCTGAACTATGGCAATCTTATGAGTAGCTGTGGGACTGTTTAGCTGCAAAGCGTGCAGCCAGTCCACTGTCAGTGGGGACAGGGGCAAACTTATACAGCTGCTCTGCAAGCTTGCAAAGCTCGCCGCCACCTCCTCATCTCCCAGAAGACTCGAGAGCGAGAAGATGAGCGAGCATCTCACAGTCATGGGGAAGGATGCATCACCTGCAGCTGCAATAGGCAGAGACGCTTTGAATGTTTCCCCCGGACAGAGGTTGTGAAACGGGAATGAAAAATGAGTGGAGGAGCTTTCTCCTGCTGGGGAGGAAGAACAAGACAGAGGGGACACTGTAACGCTCAGCGTCCAGCCTCGCTCCAGGACAAAGGGACTTGAATTATGCAGGGTACACATGAGGCTCAATGAGTCTTTCTGAAGCAGTCTGCTCCAGCTAGTCTCGGCATGGCATCTGATTGGTTTATCCTGAACGGGAAGAGCAGTATTTGTGTCTGCCATCATCAGGAAACAGATGCTGACGGCGTGATTCAGAAGTCTCAGAAACTGGTTTTTGGATTTGATGACTGTTTTCAGCACTGATGCTCTAAATAAAGAAAGCAAGAAAAAAAAATCACATAGATATTTACAGATCTCTGCCATGTTTCATTTAAATGTCTTTCACTCCCAATCAAATATTTGTCGGGCATACCTCTCACAAACATCCCCGATGGCAGACAGGAGGTCCCTGACACTGCGGCCCACCTGTGTGGAAGGAAGCTTAGGCAATCCTTCATCCTCTCTCCTCACAGGTAAGCAGATCCTCTGGAGCTGCCCTCTGGCAGACACTCCCAGCAGCTCTACATCATCTGATATGCACAAAGCATATTTAGTTTTATTAGCATATTTAGAAGTTTAAACTAGAATACAAGCGAGAATTACATGAGTGCATGACATAATTCCATGAAATAAAAACCAAATTATAGCCAGGTACAAGGCAGTGTACATGTAGAACCTTCCTAATTTGAAGAGCACATTGAAGCTGAACTTATAACAAATCCATTCAAAGTCAGCACGTCTATTCTGCTCACCTGCAGTGCTGCATGCAGGCTCAGCCAGGGCGCTGACTCTGCACACATTTAAACTGATGGGGCTCTGGAGGGCAGCTGCTGTCGTGCCAGATGTCTCTTCTCCTCTTTCCTTGCTTTCTCTCCCAGACGATCCCTCCAACATATCCAGCCGGAGCAGATCTGAACCAGTGCTGAAGTAAAAACAGCTTTTATCCACACAGCCGCACCACACAGGCCCCGGTACACACCCCTCAGTAAAGGCAGCCATGGCACTTCCCCCCTCTGAGCCTGCCTTGTCAGTCTTGATCAGGACCACTCTGCCTCGTTCGCCCGCTGCCACCAAGCACCGTGCATGACCCGTTTCTGTGACAACAGATGCCCCGACAAAACAGACCGGCTGCTCCAGGCTGTGCAAGACTCGAAGGCGCGATCCCGGGAGACGCAGAGGAAGGAAACACAGGCGCCCGTCTGGCAGGCCACAAAGGATGACTGGAGATTTGGCGAGGGCGGCTTCAACTCCAAACAACAGTTTGAATAGGAGAGGCTCCAGGTGGAAGTGGTCTTGAGCTACAGTTGACTCTGCAGAAGTATTGGAGGGAGATGATGCCTCTATGTCACCCAAATAGATGCAAATTAGCACAGAGCTCCTTCTCGGTCCTCTATTTGACTCAGCGGCGCCACAGTCCACAGCTGAGACCACCGGCAGATGGAATGAGCCAAACTCCTCGTGGCTAGTGGATGCCATTTGCTTTGGCGTTTTGTACAAAGTCAGCAGCCAGGAGGCGTCTCTCTGGCAAAGGGTCAGGAGCACAGAACCAACAAGGAGCAAAGATGACACATCATCTGCTCCAACAACAAGACACTCTTGGGAGATTTTCAGCTCAGCTGGACTGGAGGATGCATCAGCTTGAGAGCTTTGATCCCTGCAGAGATGAAAGGTCATATTACATAAGAGCAATTTTACAAACTTGGATTAACAACATCAATTAGAAAAGGTTCATTGAAATCTACCTATGAAGGTTCATACCTGTGTAACAGAAACGGTAAGTTTATGCAGTAAACGCCACTCCTGCATGCAACATAGATTAGATGCTTGTCCTGGTTTCCAACCAGGTCACAAACAGCAGCAGGTAACAGGAGGACAGTCTGCAACCGCACAATATGAAGCAACATACAGTATGGTTAATCCAGAGAGATGCCCTACAGTGTGTAACATGTTTTAGTATAGCTTAATATTTGATTGATATCTACATTTATTTGCATGTTATTTTTCTATTTTTATTGTTTTCCAATATATCTCGAGTTAACTTTTGTGCTTTCTGGTCGTTGTGCTGCTGTAAAAGGTGACTTTCCCCATTGTGGGATTAATAAAGTACATATATCTATATCTATTTATCTGTGTCTGAGCCATGTAAATCGGATACTTACCGTGATTTTCCTCTCACGTTTACTGAACACGTAGATCTCTTCGGTGCCAGTGCAGATTAAAACATCTGTTCCGAAACCACAGAGGATCTTCATTTTACCAGATCCTCCCGAAAACCCAAACTGTGCCCAAGTCTCGACAGCACACCGTCCCTCCATAACCAGGACCCGGGAGGAGAAGAAGCCGCTGAATGTGCATATGTCAAGTTAAGCTCGCTTTAATGCTACTCTGAGCCCAGTGAGAGATGCAAATGTGAGGTTATGTGAACCGGTTGTTGACAGAGGATGTGACACCTTTCTCACAAAGTTCCGCGCGTTGTGCTTTTGGCCAATAAACGTAATGAACTACATTGCCCGTGACAATAAAGCGGAAGTGGGACGCTAAGATAACGAATGCTTCAACTTAAGTTGACTCATGCTCACGTAGAAGGTAAATAATGAGAGTAATGTTCTGTTTGTTTGTTTTTTAGCTAAAGCTGAGTAAAATTTTAAACGTAGTTTGATCGCATTTTTCTAATAATTGTCATTATTTTTTCTTTCGGTCAAGAACACTTGGAGGCGCTCTTGTGCTCATACAATTAACTAATACACACACGAAGAAGAATTGGCGACCAATCAAGACAGCCGAATTGAAGCGTCGTCGAAATTTGAAAAGTAGTTTAACCCACGGGTTCGGGCGACAGAAATTAAATACAATGGATCCATACAACGACGAAAACATTAAAATGTATTTTTTTGAGAATAGGTTAAAAACTTTTGAGGGGTGGCCATTCGACGAAGACTGCAAGTGCACGCCGGAAAACGTGAGTTAACGTTTAAACTGAGGTTGAAAACTGTGAGCAACGCCTTAGTGTTGACATGCTAACAGTACAACACCAGCTGGCGTGAACGCAAAAAGAAAAGCAGCTCGGATGAAATAGTCTAGCTAAACTTTTGTTTAGCTGCAGATTTAAATGTAATACAAATCTTCTGACTCCCCGTCTGTATACCTAAATACACACTTGTTTAGGCTCCTAGTCCCTAAACCTAAATGTACTCAATTTTCGACAAATTGTCACCTTTAAAGCGCCGAAACAGACACATTAACTACAATAATCTATTGTTTTCCTTGTTTATTCATCCGAGGAAATTTTTTTTCAATTTAAACTGCTTAAAAAATAAATGGTAATGTGCGCTTATTGTCAATTTATTAGGTACAAGTTGCTACTACCGCGTTGGGCCCGTTTTTGCCTTCAACCCTGTTTTAATTCTTCGTGGTACAGATGCAACAAAGTGCTAAAAACGTTCAGATATTTTGGTTCCTATTGACATGATGGCAAATTTGTGGACTGTACATCCGTGATGCATCCACCACATCCCAAAACTTCTCTACTGAATTGAGATCTGGTGACAGTGGAGGTCATTTGAGTACAGTGAACTTGCTGTCAAGATCAAAAAAACATGTTGACATAATCTGAGCTTTGTGGTACAGTGCGTTATGCTTTCGAATGTAGCCATCAGTGGTCACAAAGCACTGGACATGGACAGCAACGATAATCAGTTGGCTGTGATGGTCTGTCCGTAGTAAAGGGCCCAAAGTCTGCCAAGAAGATATCCCACATACCTGATCTGTTGACACGAGGCAGAATGAATTCAAGCTCCCATGTTGATTACTCCAAATACTGACACTGACATCTGAATGCCTCAACAAATATTGAGACTTTATAGCAGAGACAACAGTTCAGTGTTCAATTTTACTGAACCTCTGCAAACTGTAACCTCAATTTCATGTTCTTAGCTGACAGGAGAGGCACCCAGTGTGGTCTTCTGCAGGTGCCCATCTGCTTCACGGTTCAATGTGATGTGTGTTCAGAGATGCTCTTCTGCATGTTATTATTATTATTATTATGACAAAATAAAGTAATTCAAAGGGGCTAAATAAATAAAAAATCTAAATACGGTACAATCTCGAAAGATTAATATAATGCAATATGGAGTAAATATATTAAATGATTCACTTAAATTAAATAAAGACGATTGGTGTGAAAAGCTATATTTCAAGATTTTATTTTTTTTTTTCCTTTTCCATGACATTTTCATTTATTCCTGCAGATGGCCAAAGCCGGCTTCATCCACACACCTTCAGAGAACAGCCCAGACATCGCCATGTGTTTCTTTTGCCTCAAAGAGCTGGAGGGCTGGGAGCCAGAGGATGACCCAGAGTAAGAGCACACATCCCAAAAAGTTGATTCTGTTCACCTGGACGTAGCGTTTTCAGTGGGAGAAACGTTTCTTCACTCATCCGAGTGATTTCTGCAGTCTCAGCTGACTGCAGGTTTCCCCAACCTTATAAACAGTACATTTGCATAATGACTGAAACTAGCACCACTGAAGTAACAATGGGCTGGGAGGTCAGTTCCTTGTTCATTAATACCGTATGCAAATTCTCATGACCATTGATCAACAACCACTGATCAAATCCGATAGATCAGTGGCCGTGAGTACCATTCACAGAGAGTTGGGGAATGGCTGCAATCACAGCATTGTAAGATGGTGAAAGATGTACCCTTAGGTCCCCTCCTCGATTCAGAGATGGTCTTTACCTTTTCACATAAATGGTCTCCTTGACAGCGCGCTCAAACCAGCGTTCCTCCCTGTCCAGGATGTGTACATCCTCATCACTGAAAGAGTGTCCATTGGCCTGTAGGTGTAAATAGACTGCGGAGTCTTGGCCTGACGAGGTAGCGCTTTTGTGTTGTGCCATTCGCTTCACCAGAGGTTGTTTAGGTTCTCCGATGTACAAATGACAGCAGTCCTCCTGACACTTAACAGTGTACACTATATTACTCTGTTTGTGTCGGGATGGACCAATTTTTGGCGCCGCGTGTTTTGGGGTTTAAAAGCCACAGAGAAAAAATGCGTCTCAGCTGTTCCGATACTCCTGACACATACAGGATCACTACAGGTTTTCAATTAGGCAGCGGTTGTTCTTCTCTCCTGGAGCTTACTTTAGGGGCCTTCCCAGCTTTAACAAATGTCCAGCTGGGATAACCACATTTACTCTGGGCCTTCTTGATGTGATGTCCTTCTGCTTCCCTGGCTGCTGTGTCTGTGGGGACTGTGTTCGCTCTATGCGCCTCTAAGAGCACACATCACATCACATTACTGGGATCAGAAAGAAAAACTAAAACTACCCAAGAGTTGTTAATTTCTTCCATAAATTTAAGTCATTCTTGTTTTTACAAGTCGTTGTTAATGTCTGCAGCATATCTTCAGTATTATTAAGCAAACTTCAAAAATGCTGCCAAATGGGTGTCAGAGTTATTGGCAAGTGATTCTTGGTAACGTTTTATGACAACCCTGGATTATTTCCCCCCTTTTTGATTACTGGTAATAAAAACACACTTGTGTCAGAGATCCAGTGACACAATGGACAAAATGCACTACAGTGTAAGAGAAGCCTGTTTAGTCAGGCTTAGTTTTTTGTTTTTTTTCCCTCTCCAGTAACAGCTGTTGACTCCTATAGCCTTTCCGCTAATGTGCGAGAGTTTCCCTGTGACCCCTGGTCCCCCATCCCATTTTGGCTCTAGTTGTCATAATTGACCAGACTTGTGTTTCAGTGGCATTATTTGGGAGTCTTTGTGACTGCATACCCACAGCTCTTTACGTTACTTTCTCATCCATCTCTTGTTTTTCCAGAAAGGAACACAAGTCTCATTCGCCATCCTGCCACTTCATTACCCTGAAAAAAAAAGTGGAAGAACTGACCGTGGAGGAATTCTACAGACTGCAAAAAGAGAGGCACAAGTTCATCAGTGTACGTTCTTTATAGGAAGCCATGAATCTGTTGATGCGTATATAATAACAATTTATTAAATAGTCTTTTGGGATATGTCTGACAAGCGAATTGCTTTGCAGAGTAGAATGTCTGCTAATTATTTCCATGACAACAAGGCCTTAATACTGATCTGCAGTTGATCTCCTTTGCTCACAGAACAAATCTTGTAATGAGGCCCTCACAAAGTTTGAAGAAGCAGCCAAACTGAGGCGAGCAGATATCATCAAGACAGCCACGGGAGAAGAGTGACACGGCGGCAGATTCAGATGAATGACATAAGCTGTGTGTGTCTGAGAGAGACCGAATAATTGTGGCTGTCAAACGATCGACTTGTTCCTCACCAAACTCATTTTCATGTTTCCTTTGTGTGCCTTCATCTTTGTATTCACGTTTATGTGTTTATCTTTTAACACTTTCTGTTTTCATGTAATCTGGTATCCAATAAACATTTGATTCTGTAACATAATTATTCCTGGTGTCTTTAATCTAAATGTAATCTGCTAGAGAGCACCATAAATCCTCCACTCAAAAGGTCTGGCTTTATTTATAATGTATTTAGGTTTGACTATATTATTATGAGCCCCTGCGTTTCTAGCTTTCTCTGAATATATATATATATATATATATATATATTTTTTTTAGTCAAGCACATATGAGTGCAGCCTCTTAACTCTCCACTATTTGCTTCCTCCGTGTTTTGCGTAAACGTGTGCGTTTCAGTGTGAATCCGAGTCCCTCCCAGGCAGGAGCTGCTGCTGCTGTTCAGGCAGGATTATCTTCTTGCTACTGTGTGACAATTCAGTCGTTGAAAGGGGAAATTAATATCGATTCCCCTTCTTAACCATTTGATTAGTTGATTGGAAATATTTTCTGATTAGTTAGCCGGCGGTGATGAGCGCGTAAAAGCACTCCAAAGCACACTCGACACCAGAAGACCTCCGTTACGCATGAGCTGAAGCCACCGAGGTTCACGCGTCTCAAACCTTAACCTGTGCAGGATGAAGGTATCTTTTGGCGCTTTCGTTGTCGCAGCTGGCATCTGCGGGATTCTGAGCTTTGCCTTTTTGGCCACTTCCCTCGGTACCGATTATTGGTACATTATAGAAATGAATCCCATGAATGTCAGCGACTTTGAGAACATGAGCTCCCACTCGGGACTGTGGAGCATCAACGAAGGTAAGCTGCCACTTTACATTAACTTTTGCCTCTAAATTCTGAAATCTAAACCCTCAACCAACATCACCGTGTTGTTAAATGTGATATTCAGGTGGGAAGGTGCACACGGACTCTATCGACTCGTTCACAACTGACTACTCCAGATTATCCGATACTGAGCTGCGCATGCTGAGTGAGTCCAGAAACACCACCAGCTTTTCTGCTAATGAACTTTCACTGTCAAGGCAGCCATAACTCCGCTGATGCGCCATAATCCATCTGTTTCTACCCAGACATGCACAGTGCAATTGTGGTGATGCTTCCCCTCAGCCTGGTTCTGTTGCTCTTTGGTGGCATCTGTGGATTGGTCAGCTCCCTGGCTCGTAGCCCGGTCCTCCTCACCGGCACGGCGTCGTACTTCTTCATCTGCAGTAAGTTAGAGTTCACTTTATTTACTCGGCTCTATTTAACCTTAGACCCACTGCAGGGGCGAAGGTCCGGTCCAGATATCCAGCTCTGAGTATTGATGCGCGTAAGGTCAGTCGCTTTGTGAGGGCAGTGCGGTGGGAGAAAACGGAAAACACTTAGTTGCTGAGGATTTTAGTGCATCGATTTACCCTCCATTCATTTCTGATCCATTAAAACACAAGCCACAGGCCAATGTGGCCAGAGAGCCTGAAAATGGAGCCCCGTCCGAAAGAGACTGCAATCAATCACCCAAAACGTGTCCGTCTAACACTTTGTATTTTTTATACAGGCTGTAATTTCACATTGTGTTTACTGGACATCTTTAAAGCCTCACGAGACACACATGAGTCAGTTAGACTATAGAAATATTACAAATGCAGGTCATGAGTCATATGTGGCACAAGTAAATGGACTCCAAGCGGATATGGGTTTTAAAAAATCTATGCCTTCAGCGAGAATTTTATATTGCATTTGTCACTGTTTTCATAAACACTGTATTATGCAGTAAATTCGGTCTATGGAAATTATTTAATTCATATATGAAATGCATAAAATTTAGAATTAAGTAAAAACTACATGCAACCATATGTTGACGATGATATTGCGCTTAAATGACCTTTAAGCAAAACTTGACAGTCCAGAAATGTAAAATGTCTTAATAAGCAGTTTATTATTAATTAACTTCTGACAGGAGGGGAAAATATGGACTGGCGTGCTATTATTAAGGAATCACAGCGGTTTTGTCACAGCTTGTCTGTGTATCTGTTTACAATTATGGCCATTTCATTAGGCGCAAATTGCCAGTACTACGTTGCACCTCATTTTGCCTTCAGAGCACAGATTCAACAAGGTGCTGGAAATATTTCTCTGAGATTTTTGGTCCATATTAACATGAGAGCATCACACAGTTGCTGCACATTTGTTGGCTGTACTTCCATGATGGGCCTCTCCTGTTCCACCACATCCCAAAGGTGCTCTATACTCATTATCATGTTTGATAAAACAGTTTGAGATAATTTGAGCTTTGTGACATGATGCTTTATCCTGCTGGAAGCAGCTATCAGAAGATGGGTACACTGTGATCATGCCAAAAAAATTTTTAAAAAGTATCCCAGACAACATTAAACCAGCAGCAGAAGCCTGAACCACTGATACAGTCTCTGTGAACCTTGGAGATGGTTGTGAATGAAAATCCCAGCAGATCAGCAGTTTCTGAACCAGTTGCTTTGGTAACAACAACTAGGCCACATTCAAAGTGACTTAAATCACCTTTCCTCCTCTTTCTGATGCTCAGCTTGAACTTCAGCAAGTTGTCTTGGCCATGTCTCCATGCAGTGTGCGTCAGGTTGCTGTTACATTACCGGCTGATTAGGTCTTCTCTACTTACTGTTGGTCTTTTGCATCCTCTTCATCGGTCCCTCAATCAACTGACTCCTTCGCTAACAAGCAGCTGAAGAGGCTTACCTAACAAAATGTCAGATGACTGTATGTATTACACAGATTAAAGGTCAGACTGCCTCTTTTTAGCACATATATCTCAATTCTGCTCCCCTAAACTACTGTTCCTGCTTCAAATGTCACACATCTTAAATTTTCAACCTTTATAGCTTGACTTCAGTAGGTTTGCTGAAATTGTTCTCATGTTCTCATCGCATCATTAATCAGCAAGGACTGTTTACTGCAAAAAGATGGCGAGAGTAAACCGCCATGTCTTAAGACACCGCAGTTTTTAAAATAGACACACAAGACGACGATAATATTCCAAATGCTGCAGCCGCCATGTCAAATGTTGAACCTGGTTATCTGATCCAAATTCAGAACATGATCTGAGTAAGAATAACTTAGTTAGAGCTGAATTACTCATTTGACTTTTGAATTAAACAGTTACAGACCAGAGAGCTGTTTTTTTTATGTTGTGTATTGAATCTGTGCCCAGCGATAACAGAAAAAAACAAAAAACTATAAAAAAGGAAACTGTTATAAAAGTGGCATTCAGGTCACTACTAAAACAGAAAGTGTTAAGATGTCATGTATCATGCACCCATGGTGATTATTAGTTTAGTAGCTCAAAAACGCTGTAAATGTGAAATAGTTAGATTACTGTTAATGCCATTCTTTTAATCTGGCTATTTCCAGTAATTAAGTTATTCTTGTCTGCATAAACCTAACGCCTGAGCTTGTGGATCTCTTGGGCATCTCTTCTGCCAATGCCTTATGACCTCCATAAAAGGGACCTTGTGATAGACAAACACATACTTAAACAGACTCTTCATAGTCTCAGTTTAACAAGCAGCACATGGTTAAGTGTGGAATGAAATAAAGTCTTGAATTAGATTGGAGTCATTTTGTGAACTTGTTGGCTGTCCGACTTTTTAAAAGACCTCAGTCTCTGAGCCGGGCATTTCTTTTTCTCTCTCGGTTTTGCCGCTCTGCTGCTCTAGATTTAGTTGTAAGCAGTTAATTAACTTTTAATGTCAAAGTATTTTTAGAATTACACCGTCAGTGAGCATGCAGTGCATTTATAAACACAATGTAGTGGGATGAGGAAGACAACAAGAGTTTTGCTGTCTTTAATTGTTCATGCACAACACACAGACAAAACATTAAAATTACCACGGCTAATATTGGTTATCTCAGTGCAGTGTTCTTCAGAGAATCCTTGGGCCTCAGCATTTGCACAGATGTTATCTTTATGCTTACTTTAACATTGTTCCAGACTGAGCACCCCCCCCCCATTGCAACGGCGCTTCAGTGATGGATACCAATCATGTTTATGAGTAAATGACTGTGAATGGCATTCTGTTGCTGTCTGATTTGCAGTGCCTGAATGTGACATAAAAAAAAATGTTTCAGCAGTAGAAGAACGGTTAAAAGGAGAGATGTTTCTGTATTAAGTCTTGAGCCGCTTGTCATTTCTTAATATTTTGCTTCCAAGCGTTTATACTTTTTGCCGTTTTTTTTTTTTTTTTTTTAAAGTGGTTTTGAGCAACAGTTCTCCAGGCTTTCTGAAGGCATTTCAAAGTTTTTCTTTGGACATTGACTGATTTTTCACTAATTTTCAGTCCAATCCTCATGTCAAAATGTCAAGGAATGTTTTTGGTTTGTTAAGCCATATAACACTGACCTATGAATCCATCCATCCATCCATCTTCGTCCCCTTATCCGGGGCCAGGTTGTGGGGGCAGCAGCCCAAGCAGAGAAGCCCAGACCTCCCTCTCCCCAGCCACCTCCTCCAGAGGGGACAATAGGTAGAGTGGTCACCCCATGATCAGAGGTTCAAGTCCATTGACCGGCTACCCTGTGGTTCCCTTGAGCACAGTACTGTCTCTACACACTGCTCTCCGGGTGCTGGATTGGTGGCTGCCCACTGTTTCACTGAGTGAATGGGTTAAATGCAGAGGACAAATTTCCTATGGGATTAATAAAGTATACATTATATTACAGCTTGTCCGGAGGAACACCAAGGCGTTCCCGAGAGATATAATCTCTCCAGCGTGCCCTGGGTCCACCTCGGGGCCTCCACCCGGTGGGACATGCCCGGAACACCTCACCCAGGAGGCGTCCAGGAGGCATCCTTATCAGATGCCCGAACCACCTTAACTGGCTCCTTTCGATGTGAAGGAGCAGCGGCTCTACTCTGAGCCCCTCAGAGGCTGAAACTTCTCACCCTATCTCTAAGGGAGAGGCCAGCCACCCTTCGGAGGAAGACTGCCCCTGATCTCCATGCAACATTGTAGAGGCGTGTCAACTAGGACAGCCCTACAACATCCAGAGCCTTCAGGAACTTGGGGCATCCAGCCCAGGGGCTCTGCCATCAAGAAGTTGTTTAACTGCCTTTGTGATCTCACCCCTGGAGATAGGCCGGTCATCTCCTTCGTCCCCAGACTCTGCTTCCTCCACAGAAGACATGCCAGTGGGATTAAAGAGGTCCTCGAAGTATTCCTTCCACCGCCCGACAATTTTCTCAGTCGAAGTCAGCAGCGCTCCACCAGCACTATACACAGTACAGGTAGAACACCACTTTCCCCTCCTGAGTTACCTGATGGTTTGCCAGTATCTCTTCGCGGCAGTCAGAAAAATCTTTTTCCATGGCCTCTCTGAACTCCTCCCACACCCAAGGAATCCTGCAAAGACCTTACACTGGACCTGAGAAATATATCTGACCCTTGATCCATCTGTTGTTCCCTGAAGCCTCATCAGAAATGAACTCAATGTAAAGGTAGCTGTCAAGAAATCATTCTTTTGTTAGAGAAACAAGAAAAAAGGCTGTGATAAATTTCAGTCAGCGGTTAAAATCATCAAACTGTTTGGTGGAGGTCAGGATAGAGGTACAACCGTGAGTGTCCATAGCCATCTGTAGAACATGGTGGAGGGTCTGTCACGGTTTGGAGCTGCATTTCAGCTAGTCGTGTTGAGGATCTTGTTAAAACTGATGGAATTCTGAATGCAAAAATGTATCATCAGATTTGATCCACCATCTGAAATAAAATAGAAATAGGTTCATTTTTCAGCATGACAATAATCCCAAACACCTCAACAAATGTCAAGTAATAGTTTCTGTGTGTTTGTTCAATAAGTAGGCCTGAAACAACAATGAAACAATGAGCCTTAAGGATTACTCCTAAGAGACTTTGGTGGGGTAAAAAGTTTAGGAAATGAGAAGAAAGCTGCTTTAGTGACTTCAAGCTATGTTAAAGTGATCGTAGCAAATATTGACTTTCAAACTCATTAGATGTAAAGCGCCTTGAGGCGACTGTTGTTGTGATTTGGCGCTATATAAATAAAATTGAATGGAATTGATTGAATTGAATTACATAAGCACTCTCGTTTTCGTACAATCAGTTGGTGAATATTTGGTTGAACATCTGTACAAAAATTCAAGGCAGTCTATTAGTCTGTTGCGATATCGAACCAACTGATCAACCAACTTGACAATAAGATCTCTAGTCTAACTAAATCTAACTTAAACTTCAGTGACACTCACATCCTGTTACACGATATAATGAAAAGCAATAGTTTTTACACTGAATAAAATATATCAGTGATTTTATTTGTTTATTTTTTAATTCTTTTTTTTTTAGGTATCCGCTCAATTAATAAAACTGATTACACAGCTGATAAAAAAATATTCCATTACTTGACTGTCTTATCTCTGTTATGGTAATAGTTGTCCTTCCTGTATGCGGGAAGTTCAGTCATTTCCTGGCCGTCTCTCTATTTGTTTCTTGGCAAAGTGCATAAAAATGAGGCATCAGATGCAGTTTCCTCATCATATTCCTAGTTTGTTGCACCTTGGGGTGTAATTGTAATAAAATCTTTATTAGTCCCGCCCTGGGTAGCTTCATTTGCATCCCCTTAAAACCAGTAGCAAGCTGTCAGAATTAAAAGGGTTTCCAATAGCAACACTGTGGAACTGTGTGTGTGTGTGTGTGTGTGTGTGTGTGTGTGTGTGTGTGTGTGTGTGTGTGTGTGTGTGTGTGTGTGTGTGTGTCAGTCTAGTCTCTGATGAGTAGAATAACACACAACCCATGCGTCAGTGCTGTTCCTGTGTCTCATAATATGAGATTCTGGGCAGCTTCGTGAATGGCTTGACGTTACCATTCTCAGCTCTCAGCACAGAGCTCTGACTAGAACAAATTTCCGCTTCAGAATTGCTGGAGAAAGATGCCAGCTTATGCAGGTGTTTGCTTCTAAAATGCTATCCTCCTCAACAGGGTGTATAATTTATTGCCACCTCTAAAAGTGGAGCCAAACTAATTGCAGATCCAAACAAGGATTTCCTTTATCTATCTCCCTGCACAACCCTTATCCAGGAAGCAGGTTTGGTGAAAACTCTGAGTTTGTTAAACTTGAGATGAAGGCAAAGTGCAAAGTTTTCTGTACTGTTATTTTTTTTTTTAAAAGCTAAGTTAAATCCCAGGTTATTTACTGAGCTAAAAGTCTGAGTTTAATCTGCCTCCCCTCCTCCTGCTACACCTGAACTTTCTGTTTCATTTCCTAATTGATACAGTCAGTATCAAAGCATATTTGCTTTGCAGAGATTGAGATCTTTACAAGCACTGAAATGCCAGTTAGATGTTAACATGGCCACTTTTATAATAAGGGCAGAGAAATTGTGAATTTATTATCAGTTCAGAATAAAATTAATAAAACTAATCATTATGAAGATTTAAACAAAAAAGCCTCTCATTAATAATGCTGTAATTGGTCACATTGATGAAAACATTTTGTTGGAGAAAATGTTATGTGAATGTGACAAAAACTAACCACCACTCATATATTAAAGTTATTTTTTGCTTCTAAGAAGCAAAAAAAATGGTTTTGAGCAATCTTTTTCAAGACCACTTGAACATAATTTGTTCCCATTTCTTTAGTCAAGCTACAAACACTGCCAACGAAAACACTGTTTGACAGACATAAAATTGTATTTTTGCACCGACAAGGTTACTCTGAAAGAGCTATTAGCCAAAAACTCAGCATGTCTGAGAACAGTGTGTAGTGTTTCCAATAATCTTGGGAAAATTGGACAAGTGGGGCACAAAAATTTTAAAAACTATCTTCAGCTGATTCAAGTTTCAATTCAATGCAGTTTTATTTATATAGTCAAAAATCACAACAACAGTTAAATCAAAGCATTTTATATTGTAATGTAAAGACCCTACAATTTTTCCTAATACAGAGAAAATCTCAACAATCAGATGACCCTCTATGAGCAAGCACTTGGTAACAGTGGGAAGGAAAAACTCCCTTTTAGCAGGAAGAAACTTCCAGCAGAACCAAGCTCAGGGAGGAGCAGCCAACTGGCATGACCAGTTGGGGGTGAATGGAGGGGAAGCATGTATAATGTAAATAGAACTAGGCCCAAATTAGAACCCTGTGGAACTCCATAATTAACCCCAGTGTCTGAAAAAGACTCAAGTTGAGTATATGATCATGATACGAAATGTTTTGTTGTGTTTTGTTTTTAAAGAAAAAGACATCCAGTAAAAACCAGAACAGAACAAAAGACAAACAAAATCCAAAGAAGACCTTTGAATGTCCTTCAAGCAGCATGGAGACCTATTCCTGAACACTGCTTAAATTACTGAAATTACAAGACTGCTTGTCTGAGAGACTTCATGATATACTCCAACTTGAATGAAGCAGCTGATCAGTTTCCTGTCTCAGAGTTAATCAACTCCGAGTACAGGGTCAAACCTGTTTTGATACTTCTTATTTTCTTAAGACTCCTCAGGTCAAAGTGACAATGAAGGATTGTGTACTTTGTACCAAAATAGAACCAATTCCTTCATCAAAAAATATATTTTTTAGGGAGTCTGAAATTTAAAAAAAAAAAATTTCCCCCCACAAATATACCAGTTTTGACTTCTTTGAATCTGAAGACCCTGAACTCACTTGCATCTTCCTGTGTGTATATGTGTGAATCTCCAGGTCTGCTGACTATGTGCGGTGCCAGTCTCTACATCATTTACTCGAACCAGGCGCTGGCTGAGACTGAGAGGCTGGTGGGTCAGGAGGGTCTGGCCTACATTCACACGTCTTTCGGCTGGTCTCTAGGGCTGGCATGGCTCTCCTACGGCCTGGAGCTTCTCACTGGAGTACTGCTGCTTACAGCTGCACAAATGGCAAAGCTCCAGCACACCAGTCCCATCATGGCCTAACATATTCCTCTACATTGAGCCTATGGTGTTCTAGATGAGAACTGAACTATGTGTGAATACTGGAGAAAGGAAAGCAGGCTGATGGTGCGGTGTGATTCTACCTTAGGTCACACAGACTCCAAAGGCCATAGCAAAAATTGATCTGGAGCGAACTGTTTCATGGATCTGCTTTCCTTGAATTTGGACAGTTCTGACTTTCTGACGATGAGGTCCAAGTAACGAGGTGGGTTTATACTTTCAATTAAATTTGACCAATGACGCCCTCTTGTGGTGGGGGATGAATTTGCATCTCATACACAGAGTGTATTCGGTGATCATACTGTTGTGATTTATCCTCTGCCAAACGAAACTGACAAGCTTTCAATTCTGTATAATATAACGTGTATTTAACATATCTCATATGAGTCCACTTCTATCCACTTTTATCATGCAGATTAACTCATCATATCATGCAGATGTAAACTAAAACAGTTTTTCAGTAAGTGTCGCGTGTTGTTTACTATTGTTTTACATATTTTTCTATTGAAGTACGGTTCAACGGGACTACAACACTGAGCCAACTTGCTGTCCTAGTTCTCATGTTCTTTTGATTTCTCTGTAACAAATTTTAAATCCAATGCAAAGTTTATTGTATAGTTAATCTCATGTAAGTATGAAATTTATGACATGGAAAATGTCAGTACTATGACTTACCATATTCGACTGCAATGGACTATTAATTACCATAATTTTGTACTTTAATTTTCCATTGTCATTAGCACACATCACATTTATGAAATTATGAACAAAAAAATAATTAAATGTCTTTCTTTTTATTGTTAATTTTATTGCCAGCCAATAGAACAATTGTGGAGTGGTCTCTTGAAACAGAGGCGCTGCAAAACTACAGTCATGTGAAAAAGAAAGTACAGAAAGAAAGAAGCAGGAATATGAGCAATGAATAGGTACAACATCACCTCTTCAACAAGAATTAATAGGATAAGTAGCAGCCAGGTGCTGCTAATCGAATACACTTGATTAATTTATCATCAGCAAGTGTCAGCATCTCTATAAAAGCAGATGTTTTTGGCAGTTTGCTGGTTTGGAGCATTTGAGCATTTGTTAAAATGATGCCACAATCTTCCCAAGAATGAATGTCCCAGCAAAAGAGTATCAGACCATGCAATGCTCATGGAAGTAAAAAAAAAAAAAAACTCAGAGCGATATCTCAGACTCTACAGGCCTCAGTTAGCATGTCAAATGTTCAAGTTTATGACAGCACAATTAGAAAAATACTGAACAAGCATGGATGTGTGGGTTTTTGAGTTTTTTTTAATTGGCAGAAGAACATAGCATCGCAATTTAGATTTGCAGAGTTGCATGTGAACAAACTACAAGACTTCTGGAACCATGCGCTCTGGACAAGGAAGACAAGGACCAAATGTAGTTTCACCACATTTGGTGGAAACTAAACACACTATATCAGCTGAACACCTCGTATTAACTGTTAAGCACAGTATTGGAGAGATGATGATTTGGGCTTGTTTTGCAGCCACAGAAGCTGCACAGCTCGCAGTATCAAGACAATTATGAACTCCTCTGTATACCGAAGGATTCTAGGGTAAATGTCTGTTCATGTCTAAATGAATCCATGCTTTTTATGCTGTTTACTTGGTGCAATCCAAGTGTCACAGCAGAAATTGAGACTAAACAGACAAGGTTCCTTTTTGCAGTCCTCTACTGTGCAATTTTTGTGAGCCTGTGTGAACTGTAGCCTCAGGTTTCTGCTCATTTGCTTTGAGGTTCAACAAGGTTATTGTCTCAGAGTGATGCTGAAAAACTAGGCGATGCATTTGTTACTTTAAGGCTGGACTATTGTAAGCTCCCTGAACACTGCAGCAAGAGGACAAACTGGGACTGGAAAAAAGGGTCTGTTTCTGCCATGGTAAGCTTCTCTTCTTTTGATTCTGTGTTAAATTCAGATTTTTTTTAAATCCTTCTCCTGACGTACAAATTCTTGATTGATTATATGTTAAATACCTCATAGTACCTTATTATCTGAACAGAGCGCTTTGCTCTCAGACTGCAGGCTTGTTTGTAGTCCCAAGGATATTTAGTAGAATGGGACTCTTCCATGGAACCAGCTCCCAGTTTGGAATGGGGACACAAACACTATCTATTTTTAAGATTAGATTTAAAACTTTTTTTTTTGATGATGTTTATTGTTAAGCTTGGATTAGGTGAACCTGAATCCTCTGTTAGTAATGTTAACAGGTGCTCAGCACAATGCACTGAGCAGTTCTTCTTCCCTCACCTCTTTTTACTTTCTGTGTCTTGTTACACCACTTTGTATTTAATCATGAGCAATTATTAAACTCTGGCTCTCTTTTCTATAGTTTGCCTTTTGTCATCACCCCCCAACCGGTCACAGCAAATAGCTGCCCCTCCCTGAGCTTGGTTCCCCCAGAGGTTTCTTCCTGCCAAAAACAGTTTTACCTTCCCACTGTCACCGAGTTGCTCAAAGGGTGTCCTGCAATTGTTGAGTTTTCTCTCTAATATTTTAGGGTCTTTATCTTACAATAAATATACATTGAGGGGACTATTATTGTGAATTTGTGCTATATAAATAGGACAGAACTGAATTACATTCAACTGAATTGAGCTGTCCCTCAAATCTTGATTGTAATGAGTGGTTATTTGTGAGTTACTGTTCACCATCTTGAAGCAGTCTGGAAGTTGCTGCCATATGATTGGCTAGATTAACCAGCATTTAAATGAGAATACCTAAAAAGTGTTAAGTGTAGATATTTAGTATGTTAATGGTTGATTGTGAGGACAATTGTGTATATACACACACTACAACTTCAAGTGTGTCCTTGATTGCTCTGACTGCAGACAGATGCTTGAACGTGTGTGGTTCAAACATCCTAAATATACACACCACTATTTTGAGAAAAAGCATGAAAGAAAAAGGGAATGGGCATTCCCTTGTCTTAATTTTAATGAGATGACACCTTCCATGCACAACTACAAACATCAGTGATTTGAGAAAAAAAAATGGCGCAGACACACCGTCTCCTCATTTTCACAGAAATGTAGGCATCAGCATAACAAATGAATAAAACAAGTCAATGGCTCAATCAATCTTTGCACTGTGTTTAATCAACAAAATATTCTTCTTCTTTTTTTTTTTTTTAAAGGGTGAAAGATCAGTTCACTACATCAATAACATTAGTAAAACTGTACCAGAGATTCACTGATTATTATCACTGATTATTCACAATGTTTAATGTTTAAGATGAGCTCAAAACTCCAACATCTTCCAATAGCACCTCCTCCTTCAGTGCAGACACGTTTCACAGAGTCAAGCATTACAAACTTTAGGCAGCTTTTGCTAATAGCCCATCTTACATTCCACTCAGAAATAGCATTTTTATGACGTCTTGTATCACGAACTTTATATTCCCTTACAGTAAACCATCCTCAAGGCAATGCGATCCACTCCATATAGCACTGGCAGGGAAGCTGACCTTTTAAAACATACACTTTCAAATCGATCATATAAATAAATAAAAGTAATGCAACTTTTGTATTTTTGTAGCAGTGCTTGGGGGAAGAACAGCCATCATTATTGGGGTTGACTGGCCAATATCAGGTCCTCAGACTGCTATCAGGCCTGACATGTCGAAATAACATCAGTGTGCACTGATGGTTCAGATGAGAAGAACAACAGCTGTTTGTCGCCTGTCGTGAATTTTCAGGATGACAGCTCAGACGTTCACAATGCCCCCCCCCCCTTTAATTCCTCGGAAGCTCACGTGTGACTTTTGCCATTTTATAATCCGTTTTCTGTTCACTGCCTCGCTCGTTGTTCAGGAAGGAAGACGACGAGGGCCGTTTCAGAGCTCCCTGCACCTGCTCAGCCTCTGAACAAACATGCACAGATGAACCACAGCGGTTTTGGCTCCGATTGTGACAATTCGTCGGCGAGGGAAAGACGGGTACTGCTCAGCTTTCAGTGATGCTTCCAGCTCTGCTGCAGAAGAGTTCGCTCTAACAACGTTTGCTTCCAGTGGCTGTGTTTTATTTATGTGTTTAAAAAAGAGAACGTGAGTTTGTCAGCCGGGCAGGCACACCTTCCCTGCAAACAACAGTCCCACTATGGTGAAGAATATGGACAGAATGAAGAGTACGTAGGAGGAGCCCACCACTGTGTTGTTGGGAAGCTTATATGGCTGTCCTCCAACCTCGTTGATGTAGAATCCGATTGGGAAAATGAACGCAGCCATACAGAACAGGATCACTGCAATGAGAAAATACCAGGATAGAGAAGCGTCAGCGTCAATGATTCGGTTACAAAACTAACAGCTCCGTCATACCAGAGTAAAAACAGGACCGCAATCTTTTCGCAAGTGACCAATTTGCATCGACCAGCTGATTGCACAACGGTTGAGCGTCCAGCAGCCCAAAGGTTTGCAAATGAATGCTGTCTCATTTATAAACGGAGACAGATTGCCGACACCTTGCAATCAGTCTGAGTTACTGTGCAACTCGCCTGTCGTGTGTCTCGTTGCAATAAGGGACTCAACCCGACTGGTTGACAAGTGTTATGATGGTTAAATCCCCATCTTGCAACAATTACATCACTAATTGTGGAGAAATTCCTGGCTGGACTGTAAGTAGTTAAAGTTAATTTATAAGTACAAAACAATTTCCACAGTTGATTATGATCATAAACAGATTGCATGTAAAAGCCAACTTGACAGCATACAGACTCAAAGCCGCTTTGAAGACAGTTGCAGCCCGCACAGTGGGAGCATGCGAGTTCCATACAGTGGGAACGCAGCTGACCATTAAATTCAAACCCAGGACGTTCTGGCTGTTGAGATGGTGGAGTCAGTGATGGAGTTGATCCTGGGGTCTCACGTGTCACTTAGGCGGTAGAGTGCATCATTTACTAATCAGAAGGTCAGTGGTTTGAGTCCAGGCTGATCCAGAATGCATGTCAAAGCATCCTTGGTCAAGACGCTGAACCCCAGAGTTTCCCCTGATTTGCCTATTGGAGTGTGAGTGTGTGAATGTTAGATTAAAAGCATTAGACATTAAAAAAAAAATGCACTTGTATGAATACGTGTGTGAATGATCTGAGTGCTGAAATAGAGTAGAAAAGCACTATATAAGCACCAGTCCACTTATCAAAACACTGATTCCCCAACTGTTATTAGAACCTGAATGTATTTCTTTTAAACTTTTAAAGTAATATGACACTCAAATGTGTCTTTTCTAAGAAAATAAAAACTAGCCACAACCAAACAGAGCTCATTATACCTTTTTTAAAATGTTTTCATAATTACCAGAGCTTTCCTACAGTGATTACTGAAGGAAAAGTGGTTACTGAAGCTTATTTCACTGGTTTAACCCCCAGTTTTTATTTTATGATTTTCAATTGGTACCTTACATCGATTAACACACAGATGCACTGCAAATCTCAGCAAGTTCCAGTTTAGCAGGAGCATCTAAGCCGGTCATGTGCAGAAAGAGAAAAGGTCTCGCTGTCAATAACCACAGGCCTGTAAACACATCCCAAAGCCACGCTTGCTGGTGAAACTGAAAAATATTGTTTTGAGCACATTTTTTTGATTGAGTGGAAAATGTGGCGGTGGTTACGTACTCCCTGTGAAGGCGATCCATCGGGCATATCTGCTGGCCTCACGGTGCCAGTGTGACATCACAACCAGACCGCAGGTGACTGTAAGGGAGATGATGCCCAGGATGATGAAGAGTAGCACGGTGATCCATTCTCCCGGCAGCCGTGGGGGGGTACAGGTCCGATCTCGGCCATGGATGGTCTGGCACTGCCGGACGAGACCCAAAGTCAAAGAGCCTGAGGAGAGGAAGGTAGGTAGGTGAGGAAGAGAAAAATGAGGTTTGTAATGTTGCGTCTATCAACAAAGCAGAAAAATCGAAGGTGTTGAACGTCACAAACAAACTACAGAGAAAACCACGCTGAGACGAACAATAAGCAAACACCATTGTGTGGCATACACAGTGGTCTCTATAGAACATGTTGATTACACACAAAGAAGCATTGATTATTTCAGGTGAATTAAGGTGAATGTCGATTCGGGTTTTTCATCAAAGCAGTGCTGGTTCCTTATATTTTCACCAAAGAATGACGGTTACAGGTACTGCCAAAAAAAAAAAAAAAAAGGGCCTGGCACCAGGTTCAAGACAGAACATGTCATTCTCACAGTATGAATCATGAGATCTCTTCTCTACTAATAGGAGATGTGAGACAGGTAAGAAAGCCTGCTGCTGCAAAGGAAATGTGACTAAATGCGTGAGAATGGATGGTTGGAGAGTTTCAGTCATTACGTTACTACACCGTTATTAGACATTGTTCTCATCTGTTGGCCTGTTAGACTTCCGTGCTGCATACTGATCACAGTATTTTACTAATTACACTATTTACAATTGTGCTGTCATAAACGTATTTACACTGATCCCTACACACAGAGCTCCACAGGGATCGGTTCTAGGACTACTACCAAAAATATTATTAGAGGGCAACATGGGATACCGTCAGGGCCATTCCCACCACAGAAAAGGCGGTGGGAGAGGTACAACTTCTAGAGGGCAAAACAGAGTTCTTTAAAATGTTATTCTAGGGCAAATCAGCATCGTTTTTAATAAACCTTGACTCGTTTTATGTCTTGGTGCCTACTGAAATTAAAGTTTATTTAGACCGCAATACTTGTCACTTTATATGTTTCCACTGTGCAGATATATTCATCTACGAAAGATGAAAGAAATCAGTTAAACTAAACCTTTGACCTAGAAGCCTGGATGACAAACAGTTTTATACTTCTAAATGCAGACAATACTCACTTTATTGTACATGGCCCTAAAAACCTCAAAAACACAAAAAGACTTCTCTATTTTTGTTTGTACTCTGAATCTTCCAGGTCTGGTTTCTGCTAGCAGGACACACCCAGTTTTCCCAAAACAGCTTTTGTTATTTCCCTTGACTGACTTATGCATCTGTGTTTTTTCTTTCCCCTTTGCAGTGGTTTTAAGTCAAATGTGCTCAGCGGGGAAAAAAATAACATCACTTTGTTGTTATGTACCAATCAGTGATCAGTAACATCTGAAAGAAATGACATGACGTTTTTTTACATCCTGTCCCACATTAGAGACGAAAAGTACGACAATAGGAACATGCCTTGGGGCGGGCAGCGTGCAGTGGCCTCAGTTTCTCATTGAGATCAGAAAGGTGAAGAAATGGATGTGACGTCTTTTATTTAGTCTATGCCACAAACACACAGTCCACATGAAGTTAGTGTGGCTAAATAGACACTATGTGACTGATAGTCCTTCCCTGAACTTTAAGCTTCGTGTCTACTGTGACTAGTGTTTAATGTTGTAGAAAGACTCATGTGTTGACATGATGACGCTGCAGGAGTGTTTCTCCCCCCCCCCCCTCCTCCACAGCGCACGGGGGACCGAGGAACCTGCTGTTATGAAACACTGGTTTATTGGTGGAACACCAGCAGTCAGGTCGGGAGTGCTGGCACAACACAGCAAAGCATCGCGCACGGAGAGAGCAACGGAAATGAAGAGATTAGTGGCGCCAGTCATCTGATGGCCTCCTGTCTCCCAAAGGCCTTGTGGGTGCTGTGATATCAGGTAGGAGGGCTTCTGTCTGCACTTGGATCCCAACAGAGACTGCATCTGCTCAACTTTGCATCCACGCCAACACGATAAGACTCCAAGCAAACCAGTTTGCGCACTGAGAATGGTGAAGAAGAAAAAAGCTAAATAAAATCCTCCCACACTGTCATTTGTTCACTCGCCTCGCTGTTTTCTTTCTTTCCCAGAATTATCTTTAGAAGAGAAGCTGTATAAATTTTATGCATTTAGCAATGCAATCAAGGTAATTCCAACCCAATGAGTGTAGTATTAACACACTTAACGTGATTATGAGCAAACCGCATAACAAAGAGAGAAGGGGAAAAAAACAGTGAAGCACTGAAACATCTTTTAATTTGGCAGGGAATTAAATACAATAAACAGCATTTGAATAAACATCTGGTACTTACAATCAAGTCTCTGTCAATTTAGATTTAACTGTTAAGTATTTGTAAATGCACATGTGGTTTTTATCCCCGCTCCACCCACAGGACAAGTATGACACAAAAACTGCTTCACATAAAAAGAAATTAATAGTTTATACCATGCATATTAAAAAGATCCTAATGTTGGGGTGATGACGGAACGGCCGGTTGAAGGAAACATCAGGCCTGAATCAGATCCCCCTGCAGGCTGACCTACACCCCATTTCCACAGGACATCCTGTTCTTACCACAGGGTGGAGGGAAGTGCAAATGGTGAATCCATTTCCCTGGAAACTGCTCTAATGATCCAAAAATTAAGTCTGCTGTGGCTACACATTCACACAATCATCCAAACTCTGAAAGCTTTTGCCCTGAGGGACAACCATCTGCTCATGCGAACAGACCGGGAACAGAAATGCAACATTCTGATTACAGTTTGTTTGGGTCACTAAATGCAATCAGCTGTCTACAGGAAACTGGAGAAAGAACATCACACGTAACCTTTCACTTACCTAAAGGAAACGAGCTAGATTTACAAGCATGGAGTCAGTAACCAAACTAAGAAAATCAACACCTTAAAGCTGAACATAATTGAAAGGATGGCTAACTGTTGCATGCATTATAAGGCAAATGGAGGTCATATAAAAAGCACCTAAACTCATACTCTTAACACTCCATCCATCCATCCATCTTCTTCCGCTTATCCAGGGCCGGGTCGCGGGGGCAGCAGCCCAAGCAGAGGAGCCCAGACCTCCCTCTCCCCAGCCACCTTCTCCAGCTCATCCGGGGGAACACCAAGGCATTCCCAGGCCAGCCGAGAGATATAATCTCTCCAGCGTGTCCTGGGTCTGCCCCGGGACCTCCTCCCGGTGGGACATGCCCTGAACACCTCACCCAGGAGGCGTCCAGAAGGCATCCTTATCAGATGCCCGAACCACCTCAACTGGCTCCTTTCGATGCGGAGGAGTAGCGGCTCTACTCTGAGCTCCTCCCGGATGGCCGAACTTCTCACCCTATCCCTAAGGGAGAGTCCAGCCACCCTTCGGAGGAAGCCCATTTCCGCCGCTTGTATCCGCGATCTCGTTCTTTCGGTCACTACCCACAGCTCGTGACCATAGGTGAGGGTAGGGAAGTAGATCGACCGGTAAATTGAGAGCTTCGCTTTTACACTCAGCTCTCTCTTCACCACAACAGACCGATGCAGCGTCCGCATTACTGCAGCCGCAGCACCGATCCGTCTGTCGATCTCCCGCTCCCGTCACTCGTGAACAAGACCCCGAGATACTTACACTCCTCCACTTGGGGCAAGGACTCGTCCCTGACCCGGAGTGGGCACTCCACCCTTTTCCGGCTGAGGACCATGCCCTCGGATTTGGAGGTGCTGATTCTCAGTGCTACTCTTAACACGATGTTTTTATCCTGTGGTGGCTGAGGATTTCTGTCTCAAGAATTTTTCAATGTTTTGGCATCAAGTGTGCTTGAAGAGCTCGGGCGTGTTCGCAAATGTTCAGTCATACATGTAGACTATTACAATGCTCAATATTACAATAACATATATGGTGATGTATCCCCCTTTTTTCAATGGCAAATTATGTCCTCAAAGATAAAACTTTGTCTACATGGACAGAAATTTACATGTGACTATTACATTTGAGCTCAGCCTTCCTTTTCTGTAGGACTTTTGTAACTAACCAAAGTACAACCAGCAGAATCCTCTCGAGTTGGACTCATTGACATATTTGAAAACCTTTGACGATCTCTCTGAGAGTGATTGCAGTAGTTATTTAATAATATAGCGATATTTGTTGCCCCTGTATCAGATAAGAAGTAAGAAACATAAGGATTACTTCAAACTGAATCACCTAAAGCCGCCAGAATAAAAAATATAGAGCCGGGAATGAGGATTAGACTTTGTTTTACAAAATACGATATATTGATCAGTTTGAGGAAAAAGTCGCACACCATCATTCTGTCTTCTGCCGACTACGCTGAGCACACACAGTTAAAATGAATTATGTCAGAACTGAGCATGTAGAACTTAATTGTCCACGAGGAAAAAATTACTTTCCCAAGAGGTCCAATTAAAAGTCAAACATCCTCAGTCCCACACAGCACTTCCTGCCTTCAGGTAATTACCATCCAGCTAATTAGACAGGCACACAAGGCTTTTACTACAGTCATTTCACACTATTATTTACTTTGAAGAACAGGAGATAAAAGCGTCACAATGTGAGCTCTTTCTGAGCTTCACTTGTGGCATTTTATCAAATAAACATTTAGCCGTTTCTCATTTAATCATGCAAAAATAACCGCTTCTTATATCCTCAACGAGCAGCTGAAACCAGTCGTTTTTATTTATTTTTTCAAACAACAAATTCAATCCTGTAATGACCACTCAGCACGGCTGTTATATCCTTGCCTCGGCGCCTCTGTAGCATTTTGATGGAGGTGACAAGAGCCTCATGCAGCTGTGCACACACAGCAGTGTGACCATCTGTCGCTTGTGCCAGGTTTAATCTGTGTATTACTTTACTGCAATAACCAGATAAGCAGGAAGGCTAAAACTATATCTTCAGCTGTAGTGCACGCTTACCAATAACCACTAATCATATTTTTTTCTATTTTTTTTTTTTTACAAAGAAACAGCTGAGCAAACCAAACTCTTATATTGTAAAATCATTTAAAATGTACATTTTGTCCTCTGGTGTACATTTAGTGACCTGTAACAACAAAGTGTATGCATTTTTTTTAATGGATTTTTTTTGCAAAACCATTATAAATTACACTGATCTATCAATCTATCATTTGAAAGGGTTTGGTGCCTTTGCTGCAAACCTATCACAAACAGAGGTCAACTACACACTATCTGCTTTATAATTATCCGTATGCGTCAAAAACGTGGCAGGAGTCTACAGTCAGCAAAGTGAATGGACCGGACATGGTTTGTCAAACACATCTATCAGGACTAAACGTCCAAGTAACGCTGTAGACATCCACAATGTGACACTGGTGAAGTGTAGATCAGAGAAACTGCTTAGGTTAGTCCAAACTTAAACAGTTTCTCTGTTTCCACAAACACCATGACCTCTGTAATTGTGAAAGGCAGATGACCAAAGTGACCAACAGAGCGAGTAGGTCCTTGTCAAAGAGTGGTCACCATAAAGGAGCTTTAGGATCCCCTCTAGATACAGAAGAACCTGGAGGAAGTCCATGAAACAACTCTGAATAGTGGGGCAGCAAAAGGAAGACACGAGAGTTCCCTGTTGTTCTTTCTCCTGTGCTGAATGCCACAGGAGATACTCCACTGAATATATTCTGGTTTAGGCGAGGGTGCTGCTGGTGTAGAAGGTGAAGAAGTCAGGACTGGGGATACCCAATCTCATGCTATGAACTCATTGGACTATTTTCATGGTAATAATACAAAAAAGTCCAGAACCTGACCTTCCAAAGCTCAGGGATGCACTGCATGTGTGACAACAGCTGACAGCATGAGACAAAGAAAGAAAAAAGGTTCTCCAGTGTAAGAGACAAAGAAACTGCACCCATCGTGCACGGTTAACCCAGGTGATACTCTCCTACAGTAAAGCATAGTGGTGGTGGCATCAGGCCATGTGCTTCTCATGGACTTTTATTGCTTGAAACAAACAGGAAAGCCTTGCATACATAAATGGTGTAACAGTGTGTGCAGCTGGTTGTTACTGAGCCGAGTATGAGCACCTTTTTATAAAGAAGAGGAATTAAGAGTGCAATCGTCCACAATTGTTCTGCTGTCTGCTTGATTTTCTATAGTGGGTAAACTTTATCATCTCATGTGGTTGTTGCTAGATTTCCTTTTCCTGTGTCACCTCGACCTCCCCCACAAGTAAAAACTACACGCAAAGCACAAAAAACAAAACACAACACAGTGCTGGAGTCGATGGGATTTTGCAACCTACCGCCGGATTCTCCGATGTTAATCCAGTCCGGGTTGGCAACGCTGGCGATGGCGAAGATGTCCGCAGCTAGAAAGAGACATCCTGATATCACCGTCAGTTTATCCATGTCGGTGAACACAAAGGGAGAGTCCGAGAGATAGAAAAGTGACCAAAACCCACATGTCGTGTCCCATCACTGTGGAATGTGCCTCATCCACGCCCTCTCCTCACATTGTGCTTACTCTCCGGTGGTTTAATGTCCATGCGTGGGGTGATTTCCCGTTGTTGTTCCTCCTAAAGGTGACTGACCCGACCAGGAGGGGAGTATCGCTGCAGGGGGTCACGGATCGCTCCGGACGCTCCACCGCATCCCGGTGATATTCGTGGGGAACACACAAGTGGAGATTATATTTAAAAAAATAAAATACTGTTTAATGCATGCACTGGACTTGGTGCCTGAGTTTGCATGAACAGCCCGATCTCTCTCCCCGCATATGGAAGCGGTTTCCTACCTCGGGAAGAGCACAGGCGGAAAACGCCGCCCATGCTCACATTAAAGCGGCTTTCCGGAGCTTCACCTCTCACACTCACACATCCAGCTTCTTACTTCTTACTGAATGCCTGCTTTCCCCGCAAAACGACCCTGCTTTCTCACAGGAAGACAAACTCAAATCTAGACAGCCTACCTCTACCCTCCCGTCTCCACGCCCGTCACTCTCGCGAGAAAATCCGTAAACTCTCGCACTTTTTTTTTTTCCATCATCCAGATTTATGTAGGTGGTAATAATTTCCTGGACACACACGGAGGGGACTAAAGCCCCAGTCCCACAAGCATGCAGCCACACTGTGGTTATTATCAGATCAAGTAAACTCAACTCTGATTGGATCAACTTCCACCAACGCAAACTTTTATTCAAGACACGAGTCGCCTTAAACTGTGTGTGGTAGATAGAATTTATTCCTTATTTTACATCAGCTATACAGTTAATGTGGACACATGAGTGTGATGCACCAGAGGAGCATCACCTGAAAGTATACCGTTTCAACACCTATAATACCCAGTGTTGTTATGACAAATGTCTGAGGAGAACACCGTTGTAAAATAATCTTTTCTTTTTTTTTTCCAAATGTAGAAGAAACAAATTCTGCTTTGCTGTCAATCAAGGTTGAGTGTGTAGTTATGATGGTGGGATTTAGATCTCATCCACGAAGGGTGTTTTTACAAGGTTGCCACTGGATGCCATGGTCTTCTTTCCAGACACGAATGTTTTGGCAGCCTGAAAAAAAAAACCCATAAAAAGAGCTAAGTTTACACGCCACTTTTACACTATGACAAAGCACAGAAAAAACAAAAGTCTTACATTAGCAACATCAGTCAAAGAAATGTTGTCAATTTTTTTGGAGATTTCTTCAGGGGACTGGTAGGATGCATCAGCCAGAGCCTGACTGCCCATGGCTTCCAGCAAACCCTCTGAGGTTTCCAGAGACATCAGGTAGTGGCACTTAAGCTGAGCCCTGCAGAAAGGAACGAGGAGGGGAATATATTTAACTTAAACATTATGCAGTTAGCATAGTTTAAAATAACCATAAAACCAGTCTGGCAAGGGGAGTTGCTGATTCCAGTCGGCCTGCCTCCACCAGGGGATGACTGCATCTGCAGACAGGTGTGAAGAAAGGCCCAAGTGGCAGGGGACCTGCATGCCTCAGTGGGGCCAGTGACAGAGAGGTGAAGCCATCAGTGAGCTGTTACGCGCTACCAAAAGCAGACTGTGACAAACCCCCGAGTCAAATTAATAGTAATTTGCAGGTCACCAGAACCCTTCCACAGACTCATCAAATAGATTTTCTTCTTTCCCAAGACAGAGACTGTTGCTTATAGGCTCTAAACATCAGGTGGGTTTGAGTTTTTAGGGAGGATTGAAAATGCACCACTGCAATGAAAGGATGGGTTTGATAGTGAACACTGGAAGCCAAATTCATACTGAGATTAATGTCCAAATCATTTCCGAGGCTTGTATAAGAAATCAAACATGACGCCATAGAAAGGCATCAAGTGGTAGCTGAATAAAAAAAAAACAGAAATTACAAGCTGTGGGAGAAGTCTGATGTCACTTCCTGCAGACAGATAAATCATTCAATGCCAGTAAAAATGAGATGCTTCTGTCTACTGCAGAGCCACAGCATGTTTAAAGGATTTTTAAAATTACATAACACAATCTTTCTTTTATACAGGCCAGCGGCCCCTTTTATATTTTTCCTGCCTTTAAAAACACAAAAAAGAAGCTAATTTTAATTACTTTATATACTGATGAATACCTGAACCTATCAGCATTATTTATCACTAGATTTACCTTTTATTAACCTAAACCTGAAAATTAAAAAATCTTCAAAATAAAATGTAAATACACGCCCTCCCCCCCTCCTTGCCCTAGAGTCTCTACAGCTGAGTAGCAGAAAATTTCGATTTTATGTCAGAGATGCATTCTGTCCGATCTCTTTCTCTCCGTTTCCATCTGCCTTGACTCACTTTGCGCGAGTGAGGTCAGCAGCTGTGACTCCACCATCAGCAACAGCCTTCACCTGGGCAAGAGCAGCCTTGATCACCTGCAGAGAAGAGTGAAACAGTGCTCTCAATAGCAGTGGGGGAAAAAAAATTAAAAAAAAGGTTATTTTCAAGACTACGGGGCATACTCACATCAGCGGCAGCTGCAGCCTGGGAGATGGTGTAGACCCCAAACAGACCAGAGTCAGAGTAGCTTGTATTGAAAGCAGTGACCTGGTGCGGGAGACAAAGACTGAGTTAGAATAAAGCTGGATTGCGTTTTTGTGGTTAATGTGTAGACACGCTGCTCTGTAGGCGTATAGCTTATTTACAATTTATCTTACAAAACTGAAAGGCACTCACATCAAAGGGGTCTACTGTTGCCTTGGAAACACCCTGGACCAGTTTACTGGTGACGCTGGCTCCTCTCTTGACGTGCGGCCCAGCTCCCAGTAAATGCTGCAGCACACTGAAGGCCAGAGCCTCGCTGGTGCCTGCTGCTGCTGACTGGCTCACCACGGCTGAATGGACCAGACCACTGGCGCTGGGCAGGCGAATCTCACCTGGAAAGGGGCACGAGGCCATGAGGCAGAGAAGTATGCATGGTCTAGCAATTTCTCAGGTTGGAATTATTCATTCAAAATTTGCTTAAATCCTTTATTTTTTATTTTCCTTCCCTCTCTCAGCCAGCTCGCCTCACCTCCGCGATACTGTGCCTTAGCCCCCGTGGTGCCAGCTCCACTGCGGATGTTAAGAAACTGCTCTCCCACTTGCTTCAGCACAGTGTGATCAACACCTAGTGAAAAGGTAAGCATTGTTATAGTTTATCAAAAAATCTGGCTACTTATTTCTTTATATGGCTAATACTTTAAAGCCTAAACCTTACCAAGTCCAACAAGAGCCATTCTTGCACTGGTGAAATTGTTCTGGACAAACTGGTGCAACTGGGGAAAATGCAAACATTGTAATATTCCATAATTATTTTATTTTGTTTGTTTTGTACTGGTACAAAAGAAAGAAAAATATACACTCACATGCTCAGAGTGGATGTTGTTGATCATGTGGTCTGGGCAGTACAGGGAGTTACACAGTGCGTTCTTGTAGGCAGCATCATGCAGACCTTCAACCACACCTAGAAATAGAGAAAACATTACTATATAGGCTCTACAGGCTAATTACTGATTAATCAAACAACCAAAAAGCCTTTTTAAATATTAATCATGCTCACAGGTGGGAAAATAAATTAAGTAATTCTAAAATAAAACAACATATCCCTTAAAAATCTGTCAAAAACTGAGTGTTGTAAGAGAAATAAAAGGCCCACCTATCTGAGGGCTCTGTGCAGCTTGTGCCTTGTCCACCTTTACTTTTGGGGTGAGGTCTGACACCTCCCACGGACGGAATTCGGGGGCTGTTGTCACATTGATCAAATACTCCATCACCGTGTCACTAGAGACCGATAATAGAGGAAGAGGAAAAACAAAGTTATCCCTTCTGCAGTGACACATCTCAGAGCATTCATATGTTCCAGCGAATGTAGTCATTTCACCAAAATATGGGAAAGTGTGTAAAAAGAAAGAGACAACGTTCTTTAAGTATCTCCTAGTACTTTACACATTTTCATTATTTTATTATTACTATCAATCAATCATCAACACACTCATCAGACACACAGGTGACATGCAGAGACTCACACGTCATCTCTTAAGCAGTCGACGGTGTAGGTCATATTCTCTCTGGATGAAGTCACGCTGCACAGAAATACATAGATATGCAAATTAGACACCTAAAAATCAATATTTAAATGGCTGTTTACAAGAAAAACCTTTTATTTGTTTTTGGCTAAGTTACTGACCTTAGACTCCCTCCCACTGCCTCAATACCACGGCATATCTTGAAAGCTGAAGCTCCCTTGGTTGTCTGAAAAGGTGCAAAAGTCAAGTAACATGAAATGTGGCAATGTTACACACCGTTATAAAAGCAGTGGTGTTAAGCTCCATTTATTAACAGTTTTACAGGATTTTAAATATGTAAACATTGTTATATTTCTAATCAGAATAAGATTTTTACCTAAAACGGAATAAAGATTTGGTTTGTATTCTGATGCTTCTGCAGCTTTACTCATTTCCACAACACCGAAGGACCATGGTTGATGAGGACAATGCTTACTTTAAGCTAAATTTTATGATTTTTTTTTTTTTATTAAGTTCCATACCAGACCGGAGGCCAGCCGGAGGAGGTGGGTGACGCCCTGGTTTTCAGGGGTTTCATAGCGACAGCCAGCCTTGATGAAGACTCCAATTTTGGAGGCTGGAGAATAGTTCTCCAGTGAAGCGATCACCAACCCACTGGGCAGCCTGGTCACCTGGAGACATGTAGAGATGTCCTTTAGCATTGTTAGTACCCTGAGTTATAGGCAGCGATTCAGTTAACTGGTTTCCTCAGCTTTTATTTATACAGCTCAGATAATGTGAGCATTTAGTTAGATTACTTAACATTTTATATTCAGCAAGGGGAAACAAAGAGATAAAGCTTAAAACGCAACCAATATATACTACAGTTCTCATCACTCCCGAACATACGTGGACATCCTGGTAGGAATGAGCAACCCTGAGAAAGAACCTGAGGCCAGCCAGGGGCTGAGCAAGCGACTGGTCTTTTCTGGCAGCCACATAGAAGCGTTTCTGCAGAGGAGAAAAAGCAGTCAACAACCACTGACCTGAACATCCTGTGGTTGAAACCCAGTGACCTCCACCTTACGGGCAGCCTGGGAAGCGTAAAGCCTTGTCTGGAAACAAAAAACAAAGAACATGGGAAGGCTGGACATTACAACTAATGTTTTGTTGGCCTGTTGGCTGATAAGAGCACGACGTAACAATAAAGGACATCAGCTGTATTAAAACATTTAAAATGATGGGATCAATGGGATTAGTAGGGCAACATGTACTAAAACAATTGACTGTTGTGAGCAATTATAAAGCTAAATTTATGCAGGTGAAAAAATAAACTTATGACGAAGTAAGTCTCTGTTCTGCATTTTGTTTAAGCACATCACCTGGTTTAAATCTGCAGGTCAATTTTTCCAAATTATCTTTGAAAGCATTAAGGATTTGTAAGATTGTAATGTAATGTACTCTGAAGTTTAATAACAGCCTCTATATGGGTCTGGGTGTCTTCCAACAGAAGGATGGCAAACAACATTACTGGCCTTTAACGTGTGAAAAAGTAAGAACTAATCTTTTTAAAATTAGTAGCAATTTACCATTTCACGCTGTAAGGGTTGTCACTCAGTAAACACTGTTTTACTGTTTACTGAGTGACATTTATGTGTGTTTACTAAACACACATAAATGTAGATGTTTACTGCAAAATCCAAATTGCAATAATTTCACAATATTGGAGATAAGAAAGAAGAAGATATTATTAGTTAGTAACTCGACGGCTAGGTCCTTCATAAACACGAACCTAGCTAGCTCTCATCTCTCAGACGTCCACTAGCTTGATTTTTCTAAGCCTGACTTGAATTAACTGAATTGACTGCATTAAGCTGGGTGTACAACGACTTAAAATCCGCGGTGTTCGCGATGTAACCAGCAGGTTATTGCTGGTTATGCTCGGAATCATTCATGACAAGAATGCTTCCTCGTCTGCTCCTCATCACAGCCTGCCCGGACACGACCCGGAATTTAGACACCGTCTAACAAACACAGCCCACAACTGCTCGGTGTACAAATGTTCCGACACACAAACACCTAGGACACGTTTCCCGAGTCCTCACCGATAGCTGACTGATTCCCCGAATCCCCTTCATCTCCCCTCTTGCCTTGGGTCAGGACGATGAAGCAATATGGCTGGCTTCAAAGTGCCCTACCCAGAATGCTCAGCGCTTTCTTCGCTCGTAAACGGTGCTTCGGCCTAGCCAAGGACCGCGCGCCCTCTGCTGCTCTGGAGATGAGACAAAATAAAATAAAATAAAATAAAATAAAATAAAATAAAATAAAATAAAATAAAATAAAATAAAATAAAATAAAATAAAATAAAATATTTTTTTTATTGGACCAGACAGAGCCAACTGGATGGTTTGCACCGAAGTTATGAAGTGCACTGATATGAATATTATTATAAATACACAGAGGTGTACATAATATCAGTATGTAAATATCAAGGAAGAGAGTGTGTTTAGAAGAATGCAGGCACAGGAGTGATAGTGGATGCTGAAATTATGTTAAAGGATGTTGAATCTGGAGCTGCCAGGCAGGAGGATAAAAGGAAAACCACAGAGGATGTTCATGGATGTAGTGAAGAAGTACACGCGGAGGGTTGCTGTGAGAGAAAAGAATGCTGTCAGGGTAAACTACTTTGGGACAGGCCAGATGTGCTGATCTCTGAAGGGAGCAGCTGGAGGGAAAAGAAAAGAAATCCGTATAATTATTTTAAAACGTATTTGTTTTTCTATAAAACTTTCATCCCTTTCCAGATCGTTTTTTATTTAAAAAAAAAAAAATGAAAGTGACCTATTTCGTTGTGTTTTCACATTTATTAACAACGTTTTTTTTTTTCTCCTAAAGCATTTCCTGTGATTTAGCCAGCGTTCCCGGTGCGCATGCGCCTTATACCACACGTGTGGCAAACGTTTGAACTCGTTGCATGTGAAGGAGCTTAGAGCGTTGGTAGCGCTGTACAATACATTACAGGAGGTCACACCTTGCATCGTATCGTTAACCTTTCAGAAGCCAGTGGAAATAAAATATTCCTCCGTGAAGCATTTCGCCGAGAGGGTCGGAATAGCACAAAAACACCATGGTGAGTGTCTTCTCCAACGAACAAGCTAACAGGCTAGATAGCTAGCTAGCTACCGGCGAGCGTTGTGAATTAAGTGCAGAATTCAATAAAAGTGACTAGAACAGTGCTGGTGACTGATTTTTTTTTTTTTTTTTTTTTAAATGTTTTTTTTTTTTTTGGCTAAAATGG
>VURO01018212.1:53215-75843 GCA_015108175.1 Pelvicachromis taeniatus
GGGGGTGGTGAATGATTTTTTTTTTTTTTTTTTTTTAAATACACTTGTTTGTCTTGGCTAACATGGAGTTACTTTGTTTCTGTGTGGTGAGCAGACTGAAGCACAAGTGAACCCAAAGGCCTACCCGCTGGCCGATGCCACGCTGACCAAAACTATCCTGGATCTGGTGCAGCAAGCCTCAAACTACAAGCAGCTGAGGAAGGGGGCTAACGAAGGTGGGTAAACGCAACGTGCCGTGCGACACAGTCGGTGCGCCTGAATATTTAAGTCGTTTATGGGCGCATTTAAGTGGGCAGGCGACATCAGCATGCTCGAAACGTGGTTTCTCTTCACTTAAATAACTAGCTTTACTCACAAGCCTCTTATTTGTCCATGAATAGGATCTCTGCGAGAAGAAAATAACTTTTAGTACTGTTTATAAAGACAATGAACTTATACGATAGCTTTGTATTCCTGTGGAGTCTAATGAGAAGCAAATGTTTAGTATATTTTTTATATGAATTACTAAATGCTTGTGAAAAATGTGTTAAAGTGTCTGTTTGGGATCACATCAAGAATAACGGTGCTGCAGTAATGAAGGGCATTTTTTTTGTTGTTGTGTAACCTGTAATATGCTGAGTGTTTTTGTGTTTCCAAGAACAAACTTGTTGTGTTTACAGTACTCTGTTTCTTCCCCAGCCACTAAAACCCTGAACAGAGGCATCGCTGAGTTTATTGTGATGGCTGCCGATGCGGAACCACTGGAGATCATCCTCCACCTGCCGCTGCTCTGCGAGGACAAGAACGTCCCCTACGTGTTTGTCCGCTCCAAGCAGGCCTTGGGCCGGGCCTGTGGGGTGTCACGCCCCGTTATCGCTACCTCAGTCACCATAAAAGAGGGCTCTCAGCTCAAGCCGCAGATCCAGTCTGTTCAAATGGCCATTGAGAGACTGCTTGTGTGATTTTTCTTTCGCTGACAAAAACTCCTTGAGGAGACAAAAATGTTTTAAATCGTCCTGTCCTATGTTTGATAAAACGGTGGGGGGTTAATTTTGTTTTTGTTTTGTTTCTTACTTTTTGAGACCGATGTTTCTTATCAGGAGTTTGTAGTAGCCCTGCTCACTTCATAATAAAATAATTATTTTTGTTTTTTAAACCTGGTCTTGTGTTCATTTTTATTTTATTTTTCCAAGATGAGTTAATTCTTTGCATCAACAAATTGATTCCCAAATGGTTAGTAATAGAAACTTGGCATCTCTCTGCATGGTCTACATTGTGTCAGGCTTAAAAAAAAATAAAAAATAGACAAGCAATACCTGAAAATCATGTCCTTAAGAGACCTGACACAAGACCTGAGAGATGCATCTATTCTTCACTGAAGCCTCATCAGAAATGGTCTCAGTGGAAGGGGGGCTGTCATGGAGCCATTCTTGAGCAAAGGAAATGTGGAGGAAAGGCTGAGGTATGCCAGGTTACAGAAGCACTGGGCTGGAAATCTGTGACAAACAGGTCTTATGAAGTGATGACTTTGAAATGTTTGGTTTGATTTTGAAACCTTTGCACAGTACTGTATAAAACACGTTCCTACACTGATCACTACATCAAAATGTTTATTACAATTTTCCATCGGGTTAAATGATCAGTCGGGAAACTTTTAAAAGCACGAATGTAAATGTTCAATTAAAAGTTATGAATTCAAAATTCCTTTAATGGAGAAATTTGGGAGCACAGGCATACAAAAGCTAACAGCTGTGAAAGTCAAGGGACTCACAAACCTTCTATGGGCCGTGAAAGCAGCATCTAGCTGGCTCCGTTGCTGGTTATAATCTGAAGTCAGGACATTGTTTCACAATCGTGAAACAATGAAAGAAAGAGCAACACTTAAACACGGATTAAGTGGGGATCGACCTGAGATTGGCTTGTTTGAATACTTTCTCCCCTTAAACTGGTGCCAAAGCACAGAGTGCTGGATGCTGGCGCTTGCAAAGCACAGTGGATTAGACCGTCTCCTCTGTGCGGCCCGTCTCTCTATGCGCAACGTGTTTAAAAAAAGCTTTGCTGTGGCTCTTGAACGCAGCTCAAATCCCGCTCGCTGTTGACTCAAACTTTGTACCAAACCAGTTAAGTCAGTTACGCATCAGCGTCTCAGAAGCAGCAGCCATGGCTGGGGCTCCTCCTGTTATCATATGGGAGCGTGAAGTTGAGAGCCTGTTGCATTACAAAGAGCTGATCCCCCGTCTGGAGGAGGCTTTGGGGAAGTTCTCCAGCCGAGACAGCGCGGAGGTGATCCAGCCTGTGCGCTCCACGGTGCCCCTGCAGAAACACAACGGGTAAGGCCCTCCGTCTGCTTCGAGAGTGCTTCAGCACAAATCAACCATTAACAGTGTGCAGCTACTACTGGTTGAAACTCGCTCTCGTTTCTAGGTTTCTGGGGCTGATGCCTACATACATGGAGAATGACGGAGTCCTGTCCACAAAGTTAGTGTGCTTCTACAACAGGGGGGCTGGCTCCTCTTTGCCGTCAGTGTCAGCCACAGTGATGCTGCTGGATCCAGAGTCCGGGCGTATGAAGGCTGTGAGTTAAATCCCCGCATTCTCCAGTCTCTCTGATGTGATCACATGTTCTGGCTTTAGTTTTAGTTGCTTCCAACCTGCAGGTCATGGATGGAGAGGCAATCACTAACATGCGGACTGCTGGAGCTTCGGCAATCTCGGCTAAGGTACTTCCACTCTCAATTTCTTCACATCATCCCTTTTCTAATCTGGCAGTCCTGCTGTAGCTCTGAACTTCTGGGTCCGCCCTGTGTGTGTCATGCAGCTGCTGATGCGTCCTGGAGCCGAGGTTCTGGCCATCTTGGGGACCGGCCAACAAGCCCTGAGTCACTATAATGCCTTCACTGAAATGCTTTCATTTAAAGAGGTATGCTTCCAAAAAATATATTTGTTTTAGAAATTGTGATACGTTAAACACAGCATATTTATTAAAGAACAAGAAGTAAATGCAACTTCCGCCCCACTGAGAGGCCTGTTTCCTGCAGGGGCTTTCATTCATTTATTTTTTCCTTTAAAGAAATCTGTCCAACATAAGGGTGACCAGACTTTTGCACAAAACTGAACATACTGTTAGTTACCTGAAGGATGTTGGCTCTTATTAAATGTGCAAAACGTGTGACAGCACAGCTTGCTGAGCTTCGTGGGGCTGACAGAGAGGGACAGTAGCAAGCCTGTCCACAAAACATTCTTTTGTCCCTGCTGCCGTGACAAAGCGACAAATACGTGTTCCATATTTTGCCAAATGTCAGTATTTAAAATGATCTCTGACCAATAACAGTAGCAGCAGTATAAGATATTCCCTCATGTTGTGTTTTTTATTATAGTGGTTGAGAGTGCTGTGTAAAATGTTGGTCCAAAATGTCTCATACAGAGCCATGAAGAAGTATTTTTTCCATTCCTGATTTCTTCATCAAACAAATGTTAATATTAGACAAAGATAACCTGAATAAATATGAAATGCAATTTATTTAAAATGATGATTTCATTAATTAACCACATTTGTAGGAAAGATCCGTGACATCTATGAGTCTGTAGTATCAAAATTGGGACTCCAGTGAACCACAGTGAGTCATTATCCACAGATGGTCAAAACTTGGAACAGTGGTGAAACTTCCCAAGAGTGGCCGACCTACCAAAATTACTCCAAGAGCACTTTGAAGACTCATCCAGTAGGTCACAAAAGAAGCCAGAACAGCATTTAAAGAACTGCTGGGTTCACTTGTCTCAGTTAAGGTTAGAGTTCATGATTCAACAATAAGAAAGAGACTGGGCAAAAATGGCATCCATGGGAGAGTTCCAACATGAAAACCACTGATGACCAAAAAGAAAATATAGGCACATCTCACATTTGCCAAAACACATCTTGATGATCCACAAGACATCTGGGGAAATATTGTGCGGACTGACGAGAGAAAAGCTGAACTTTGTCCAGTTATGAGTTCAGGCCCTGGGTTATAGCAAGGTTTGAGTCCCATTACATGTGACATAAATCTAAAAGGATTTCATAAAAGGAACATCAAACCAACAGTCAAACATGGTGGTGTTAGTGATAGGAAACTCTGGAAACTCTTAGTGATAGGAAACTCTGGAAACTCTGAGGAGGCTTTGCTGCAGCAAAGCCTCCTCAGAGTTTCCTTGATGCAATTTATGGAACCATGAAAATCCTGAAGGAGGATGTCCGGTTTTCAGTTCATGCCCTGGGATCTGCAGCAGGACAATGATGTGAAACACACCAGCAAGTCCACCTATGATTGGCTTAATAAACACAATATGAAGGTTTTGGAGTGGCCTAGTCAAAGTCCAGACTTTAAATCAGACTGCGATGCTTTGACATGACCTTAAACAGGCTGTTCATGCTCCAGTGTGGTTGAAATCCGCAAACAAGGGTGGCACAGCCAGTTATTAAGTTTAGGGGGCAATTACTTTTTCACACAGGGCCTTGTAGGTTTGGCTATTTTTTTAATCCCCTAATAAATTAAATTATTTAAAAACTGCATTTAGTATCTACTCAGGTTACTGATGACAGCTATATTAATGCATTAACTGCACCAACTAATCACAGATTTGTGTTTCTTGGTATTTATTGTTAACACAGGTCATTTTGCTTTCCCTGAAACTTTATTTCAGGTGCGGGTGTGGAACCACAGAAGCAAGGGAGCGGAGAAGTTTCGCCGCTCAGTCGGCGGTCCCGTGACGGTGTGTGACTCAGTGGAGGAAGCAGTGAAGGGAGCAGATGTCATAGTAACAGTAACCAGGTCTACAGAGCCAGTTCTATGTGGCCGGTGGGTCAAAGCAGGAGCCCACGTGGCAGGTGAGAAGAAGTAATTCACGCACAAAAATATTTTAAGGGAAGTGTGGGAGAATTTTTACATCGATGGGTATGCATAACTGAGAAGACGGTTTGTTTTTTGTCTGGTTACTACAGGAAATAATTTTTAAGAAAGAAAACCAGTTTCTCTACCTTTTCTCTAACCAGCGGTGGGAGCTTGCAGGCCAGACTGGCGGGAGCTGGATGATGCATTGATGAAGGACGCTGTGGTGTATGCTGACAGTAGGGAGGGAGCAATGGCCGAGTCTGGTGATGTCATCCTCTCTGGGGTCAGTGTGCCATGTGCTGTTATACTTACTGGAGTGTGTGTGTGTGTGTCACTGGCATCTCATGTGAGGAAGAATATTACAGCGCATGTGCTGTTTGCAGGTTGAGGTGTTTGCAGAGCTCGGAGATGTTATTAATGGGATCAAACCTGCTTACAGAGAGAAGACCACCGTGTTCAAGTCCCTCGGTAAGGCTCACACTTTAAAGCTACGCAATCTGGCCTCTACTTCATGTTTTCATTTCATTACATTGAATTTCATGGTTTGAGAGTGTTTTTTTTTTCTCAATAACAGGAATGGGAGTTGAAGATGCAGTGTCTGCTAACCTGGTATATGAGCAATGGAAAGCCAAAGCCTACAAACTGTGAAGTGGCCATGTACTTTTAACCTTTACATCACACAGATGATCAAGAATGAGGCCAACAGGAACAATTACCAATTTAAGTAATTACGAGGCACCTGACCGAATCTACAACTGCACGAGGAGTTCAGTGAGGCTGTGAGATTAACATGCTGATGTTCCTCTATCGTGGTTAGTGTTCACCACACTGTTTAATATGGTACACCAATATTCAGAAATGATAAACCACTGTCTGTTTAACTTTTCTAACACTTTCCTTCTTGGAGGAAAGAAACGAAAATCAGGAGTGAATCAAAGTTCAAAGGAAATTATTATGTATGACAAAATAAAAGTTTGAAGCTAATAAATTTTGATCCTTTTAATTTTTTTAAATATTATTTACGGTTGTAGTTTTGCTTCTGTACACCACTGCAGGAAGCTTTTCAATGAAAACATGTGATTGAAGTGCAGACTTTCAGCTTTAATTCAGGGAGCTAAGAGGTATTGCAGTAACTGTATAGGAATTGCAGCTAATTTTATACATAGTGCCAGATAATTATAGGCTCAAAGTAACCAGACAACCTAAGATAATAGTAACATTTTACCTCTCATCCTTCAATTCCATTGTGGTGGAGTACAGAAGCAAAACTAAGTGTTAATAGGGCATTTTCCCCTCTTTTTAAAATCTGGACCACTCCAATCAAAGCACTTCATTGGAAATCATCATTTTAAACCATTTCCTCCACAACAGAATTATCATTAGTTTCAGATCTATGTGCATCATTTCCCAAAGATCTTTAGTGATAGCACCACAAACTGCAAATAAAGTCCATGACATGATATAAAATGTAAAAACACAAAGTTTAACAAATTTGCCTAAAAAGAAGAAGAAACAGAAATCACAGCGTATTACAACGTGAAAATGAAACCACATTTATTAAGAAATTAAATCCAACTTCCTCCATGCCAATAAAACACTGATAAAATGTTGAGTTCCCTGGAGCAATCGCACAACTTAATCGTTTCAAAATAATACATTTTCTGTTACTTAAGTTTATATTGTAAAACAAAATGCATTCAAATCACTTTGACCTTCAAAAATTACTTCACTGGCTCACAGGCTTCATAATAGACAGTAATAGATGGGTTCAAAATGAAATGTTACGCACTTCCATGATGGCTATATGACACAGTGAGTATCACATACTAGCAAGAAGCATCGTCTGGGTGAGAATTTGGTGAAAGCTAGGAAAAACGGGCACAACTTTTACTTTAAAGGGAAAAATTAAAAAAAAGAGCAAAACAAGACCAGCTGCTCAGACACCTTCACATGTCTGACAGTCATTCCTAAAATACTGTGCTCACATATGATGAGACAAGACCGATGGATACATGTAGAAAAACATTGAGGAACAAGACAACTAAATGTTTAAAATATTAACCAGAGACCGTCTAATGTTTGATCACTGCACTCGTGTAATTATTCTGAGCAGCAGCCTCAAAAATGTATAGCAGTCATTTTTCATGACTGAAATGATGATGACATGTTGTGCAGGTAAAAACAGTGTTAAAGTGTTCACAGAGGGACTAGCAAGAGATGGCAGTTTTCGCAGCACCTCAAGTTGGATGACACGTGTAAACAAAAATGGTCCAACAGAGGAAAACAAAATGCTCTTAAAACTTTTTCTCTCTTAAAACTAAAATTTTATCAAGGCAACAGGAATCTCTTAGTGTGTAGGGGAAAGAGTGCTGTGGAGAACTTCCTTCTTTTAGTGTTAAATCTACGGTAGTGTCACGAGAAATTCACCTTCAAGTAGTGTTTCTTCACAATGTCTGAGAAAACTGACGACTTTTGTTTTTCTTTTAGTATAATCCTCCCTCTCCCCCCCCAGCTCAACAATTGCATCCCCCGCCCTCCCATTCCCCGAGGCCTTAGCAAAAATCACTTCTTTCCTGTCCATCTGAAAGGACTAAACAGATGCAAAACCCACAGAAAAAAGATCTGACAGAAACTCTTCTGCGGCGCTTAAATCTGTAAAGTTCTTTCAGATGGAAGTCTGATCTACCAAAGCTTCTATGTAAGCAAGGACACAGGGTGAAAATAACCCAGCCGTCGTTGTCTTCTTCCTTCCAAGCAGGCGAGTTCTGATTGCAACCGTATTTGCTACTCCTCGTTCATCTCCGTTACAACACGCTGCACTTCCTCCTCCTCCTCTTGACAGGTGGTGGGCACAGGACTGCCCTGATGGCTTCATCAAACACCGTTTTAAGGCCACGCTGGGTCAAAGCTGAGCACTCCAAGTATTTCACTGCACCTGGTTACCAAGAGGGGAGAAAGAAGAAGAACCAACTTAATAAACTGCTCGTTTTTCAGTCAAAACATATTTTAAGATCTTTTACACTTTAGACAACAAAAGAAGACAGAGGGTTTTTAAATAAAACTTACACTTCAACAACAAAAAGAAATGGATAAAAAAAACTATTATAAATAATCAGTGTTTAAAAAGATGAAAAAACTCTGCAATAGAAAAGTTAAATACTGTAATTGCCATAATGAATTATTTATTTATTTATATATATATATATATATATATATATATAAATAAATAAATCTAAAGGCTTAATTTCTGAGGCTCCACCTGGAAGGCAGTGAAGAGACTTCCAAATAAGACACAATATACTCGCCAGCCACTTAATTAGGTCCACCTATCCAGATGCTAATTAACAAGTGTTTTGATTTGTCTTATTAAAATGACAAAATATCATCAAAAACAAAATATAGTTTCTAGGACAGCAACAACATTTACAGGAGAAAAGTTGCTACTTAAATACGGTAACAAGTGTAAAATGTCAATAAACATTCCTGAAATGAAAACAGTGACTCAGGTTTCAAAAAAAAGCAACAAACACAGACGCCAGTCGCTGCCTGCAGGTATCACTGCTGGAGATGGAGAGCTGCTGCTGTCAGTTTGCAGCTCAGTTAACAGGAAACTGCCAAATTTAAAATGATCCCTTGCAGAGAGGTTTCCTTTTAGCATCTTCATCCTCTTTAAAAAAAAAAACAAAAAAACAAAACAAAAAAAAAAGCAATAATTTAAAACAAGTGCATTTGTCAAAGCGTGGAGCTATAACTGACTTATTTCTTTAGCCATGGCCAAGCCTTGTGGGTAGATGATCGGAGAAAGTTTCTTCTCCTTCAGCTTCTCAATGGTGTCCTTGTCATCTCTCAGATCCAGCTTGGTTCCCACCAGGATTATAGGTGTGTTGGGGCAATGGTGTCTCACCTCAGGGTACCACTGCAGAGGGAGGACAGAAGTGTTGGCATGCATTATTATTGGTATAAAAAGGTGACACTTAATGCAAGTGCATCATTTAAAACAGTAGATTTCTTTCAGTTTCCACTTCCACACAGTGTGACCTTTAAGAAGTGCCATCATTGCATCAAGAGCTGCATTTCCACCAAATTCTATGGTTTGGTGGAATTTGGTCTAGTTTTTTGGAAATTGTGACAATAAATAAATAAATAAATAAATAAATAAATCACCCTAAAATCGAGCATATTTCTTTAGCTAGATTTAGAGTTGTGTCAAAAATGCACACCATCATCTGGCTGTGTCATACTAACACAATTACCGAGCTAAGCTCATCTGAGAATGGCATTTCATGGAAAACAGTTAAGTTAATATTAAAGAGCATGCTGTACTAACCTTGGCACGGACGTTTTCAAAGGAAGCTGGACTGACGAGTGAAAAGCAAATCAGGAATACGTCCTGAGGAGGACAAAACAGACAAACAAATCACTACAATATTACCAACTTAACTATTGCTGTGCATGTGTCTGTGTTCCAACTTTGACCAGAATAACCCCAACTTACTGTAAAAACTAATTAACCAGCAGGCTAAGGATAAACATTTGGAACACAAGACTGACTAATGCAGATGTGAGGATTCACAAATAAACAAACACAGGCCGGTCCTGTTGGGTAAACAAAGTGTCTCCCATTACTCGAGTCATTGGCACAGAGGCCAACTTGACTGCGAAGACAAAGAGGGTAAACAAGAGCTGCCTTTCACTTCCTCCAGACAGTGTATAGGTACTGTGGATACAAGGCTCTACTCTGCAGAATGCACAGACCCTGTGTTGAGTATTAGAGGCCAGTGAATAACTCCAAATCGGTGCTGGGTAAGTGAACATTGTCTGGCTACAGCAAACTATGCAAGACAGTGGATAAACACATGTAATATATGCCTGTATACATACCGTCTGCGGGTAGGACAGTGGCCTGAGCCTGTCATAGTCCTCCTGTCCAGCTGTATCCCACAGACCCAGGTTCACTGGTTTCCCATCAACCATCACGTTGGCAGAGTAATTGTCAAAGCTGCAGACAACGAGAGGTGGATAATGTTTTTGAAATTATACAAAAATTTACAAAACTTTGTTCTTCTGTAATATGCAACATCGTGTTCAACACAGGGAATAGATGAACTGCCACATGTCAATTTGAGGACCACACACCTACCTCAGCCAGCGTGGGATTGTGTGTGTGTGATACTTACACTGTGGGGATGTACTCTCCAGGGAAGGCATTGGTAGTGTAGCTGATTAGCAGACATGTTTTACCCACAGCCCTGAGAGGAGGAAGGAGGGAATGATGAGAAGTGGAGCACTTTACTTGAAATGTGTGAATGGGGAAACTGTGCTACTTGACAGATTAACATGTGGAGTTACAGGTTTCATGTGAAAGATCTGGCCACTGCTGACCTACTGCTTTGGCTTTGTTGTGGTGATTCAAAGAGATGTCAGGTCTTAATCACAAAGCTTTAATTATGCTCAGGAATGTTGTGAAAGAGCTTTTATATGAGATGAACTAAAACACACACAGTTAGTATAGTACAGGGGATTAAAGCACATACAAATTCATTGCAATATGCACTGTAGGCTTAGAAATGCATCATAGTCTTAAGTACATCTGATCCATTATGATTTCCAACTAAGTAAGAACTTGTACACACAGAACAGGCCAGAGATCAGTAAATGCTGTCCAATCATACAGTGAACTTTGATAGGTCTTAACTACTAAATATTACTAAAATGTGCTGAGCACACATGCAGACATTATCTTTATTTGCATAAGAACTATTTCACTTAACATTTTCACTTTCAACTTTTTTTATTTGCAGGTAAAGTTCAACTTCCCTTTTCATAAAGCTTATTCCAATATATAGAGTTGGTAGTAAAACTAGTGAGAACAGCCATTAGAAACAACTTTTGCACATTTCACAGTCAAATACTTTTTAAAAAGTAGACATAAAGGGATTTGCTTTTTTTCACTCCGTTATATGCCAGCAAAATGAATTGAATTTGGAACTAAAAATAATGGGAGAGAGAAAATTTTACAGCTGGGTCATGCTTCCATTTCCAATTTTCCTAAAAAATAATTATGCTGTAAAGTTTATACATATGTAATTATTCCTGTGAAATTTTAGTTTCATATAGAAACTACTATTCTAGACATTTTCCTCTCCATTCACCCCAACCCAATAACTTTGTAAGCAAGCACACAGGCACAGGGGAGTCTGATAATTCGAGTAACATTTAAAATAGACTAAAAGGTCTTTTAATATCTCTAACTACACTTACACACTGTAAACTTAATCTCAATTACAAGATTCATCCAGGGCTGTAGGTCTAGCATATATTTAATCATATTATTTGAGTACCATCTGGATACTCCAGAATTTTAATCAATTTGAAATAAGCTAATTACTGATATTTTTCTGTTTTGGAAAAACTTCATAACCCAGCATAAAAAAAATGAGAAAAGAATATAAATATACGCTATTAAGAAATTATCACTATTTTTTGTGCGTGTTTTTTGTATTTTTGCAATGCGAAGATTTTAATTTATTTATTTTAATTAGTGTGTGCTCAAATATGAATATTTTAAACTTGCCAATATTCAGACTTTTATGTGCATCTGTCCCGGATCCCGAACGACTTTTATTGTAAGGAAAGGCAAAGTTTATTCCTGTATCTTTACTAATTCTTGAGATATTCATGTTCAAACATTGCCTCAGATTTCAATGTGCAACAAAAAGGCTTGAAAGTGGTTGAACGGGCCTTTAAAACTTTTATCTAGAATATTATTTGCGATATAATGCTAAATTTTCACAGCAAACACTATGGGAGACCAAACTTTGGCTAGTAGATAAATCAGAGATGTTTGAGCAGAAAAATGTTTAAAAATGTGAGGATTTGAGAAAGAATGACCCAGCTAATTTAATATTAACTGGCTTCTGCTGAATTTTAATGGTGGTTTGTTGTTTTAAAAGCCTCAAAAAACGACTGAATTAAGTTTCTCCAAGGCCTTGGGCGGCTTTACAGCTGTTGTAAAACCATACGAAGAATTCAAACAAGACCATTTTAAGCGCTTAACCATAACACTTTATAAAGAACGACATGCCTGCTAAATAACGTTTTGTGAGCCTTTCAGTCACACCGAACCGGGGCATGCAGATAAATCTGTCTGACCCAGCTGGGCTGGAAAACAGGCACAACAACAGCTGTCGCTCATGTTGGCTGTTATCTCAGGCATGTTAGCCGCTAGCCAACTGTTGGTAACTGGGTCAAATAAAACGGCCATAAAACATCGCATTGTGCGTCAAACTGTGAACATTAAAGAGCAGAAATTGAAAATAAAAAATGTCATTTAACTTACCCGTCCCCCACAACCACACACTTTATGGCCTGCATCGGACGACTCTCTCTCTGGCGACTCAGCCGACGTTACAGCAGCTCGGCGTCTGTTAGCTTAGCTGGCTAACAGCGGCTATAATAAAGCGGTCCCGTACCGTCTGAAAAAGTGCGGAATAAACAAAGCGGGGGGCCACGACGGTGAAAAGTTTTAAATGTTCCTACAGGAAGTATCCGACTTGACTGTCCTTGTCAGTAGCACTCCGGTGAAACTCCAAAGTTGTAAAGCAAGCAGGCAACACCCAAAAAGAAAAAAAAAAGTCAAGACTGAAGACAAAAAACGCCCACAACTTGGAAGCAGAGGAGATTCCTACAAGGCATGGTATGGGTATGGTATGGTAGTCAAAGTGTGCCATCTGCTGGTTAAAATAACAGCGCGCTAGCCTCCAAAAAGGTGACAAAAAACAAAAACTCAATAAACATGCAATTTTTTTGTAGCGATGCACTGTCATATAAAAATACAGTAAAAAAAAAAAAAAAAAAAAAAGTAAAAATACTAGTAAGACTTTGGAATAACATCTACCTATATAATAATGTTTCTTATCGCAAAATAATTATTTTTAAAACACCAATGTCTAGGAAGAGTTTGATTGGTGCAATTTATCTCTTAATATCTGAAGAAACTTCAATTGTTAAATAACTGTAGTGACAGTTTAGCACATGCATGTAAATATTCAAGTGAGCATTCCCGCTGTCTTTATTGGTTAAATGTAACTGGCTGGGGTAACCAGTGTCTTTTTTTCTTTTTCTTTTTTAACTACCAACATGCAAAAGCAAAAACAAGTTTAGGAAACAAAGAAACCACAAAAAGATCTTTTTTTTTTTTTAATGAAATTATCGTTTAAAATCTGCAATTTGTATTCATTCTGGCTATCATTTACTAATAATTCAGTTTGTTTGATGAGATGAAACTTCCATGAAAACAAAAAAGAAGAAAGAAATAAGGACCGGGGAAAAATTTTTTTCCATGCCCTCATGTTTGATTTCCAGCCACTAAATTACACAATTAAAGGGCATTAAATGAATAGGCAAAAGGCTTCCTGTGCTACTGTATTTGACAGAGGAGATGAGATATAATTGCCAGACTTCATGAATTATTTTGTAATAATACTAATAATTAAAAAAATATATAATAATATCATGTACAACAAGTAAAATATTTCAAAATCAGCAAAAGAAAAACGCATGTCTGTAAAATGGGTTACAAAATGTAGTAAAAAGAATGATGTACTTCTTTCTATGTTTTGCATGCAGGATTTTTACATGTATTGATTTATTTTATGTTGTAGCATTACTGTCTTTACTTAAGGGCCTGAACATTTTTATTAGTCGTTAACGTGGCACAATCAAGCTGCAGTTCTCCATACAAACAGCGGAGGGCAGCATTGTACATCTTTGTAGCTCGGTGAAAGGAAAGCCAGTAGTGCTGTTTTTCTGTTGTCACTGGGGGAAAGTATAATAGAATCACAGATCGTTCTCTTTCTCTCGGTGTCTCTGAGCATCATCTCTTGACATTTATTTTGTGTCCATTATCTAATCACAGACTCCAAGGCAACCACGTCCACGCTCACACACATTAGTAACCATGTCTTTGGATTATGTTTTTGGGGGGATTTTTCCGGCAAACAACACATTAATAGGATAAACGTCACCATTAAGTGAGGGGGAGAAGGAGGGGAGAGAGATTAATGAAGGATAAGCAGGCCTGTCGCCATCACAACGGGGAGGCTGTAAAACACAGTGGAGGGGCGTCACACTGCGTGATTACTGCATGTCAAACTGACACAGTGACTGAAGAAAATCTTCCCTGAGGTTGTACTCATGCATCCTAACAAAAAAAAGAAAATTTGTTTTTAATGTTTTACTGTGAATTTCACACAGCACAAAGTTTTTCCATAATAGGTTCTTTTGTAATATTTGCATCTAGATTAGCAGCATGTGCGCTATGTTGTTATTATTAATATCTGTTCAAGTGATATTACCAGTAAAGGCAGATTTAGCAACACTGGATCTTACAGTGTTTGAGGTTTATGAACTCACAGTTGATTTTTTTAACCCTTACTCTCACCACATTTCCCACAATTTTTTAACTTGTAAAGTTGCTAAAGGCTAAAAGCTATTTTCTTGTATATCTGTTGTATTCTTACTGCAAGCATGTATTGCATTGTGCTGTGCAGCTTTACGCTGATTCTGTAATGGATTTGTCTCGTCATTATACCAAATTATTCTATTATGTTCCTGTTACAATCTCCTTACGTAGGTCACACAGTTCCTGTACTTTTTGCACGATGAACATTGGCTCAATACAGGTCTCCTATTTCTAGCTAAGCCTTAACACAGTCATGCAAACACTGGAAACAGCATCATACATCCCTGAAAATAATTTTTGTTTTTTTAAATAAACTTACTTAAAATAACCATGATAAGACTTTTTACAGCAATGTGTTAGATGTTACTGTTGCTACTGGCACAACAGTTGGAGTAATTTTCTTATCTAGCTGAAAAGAAATGTAGCATTTCCCTGAAAGTTAAATATATATTATCATTTCATATAGATTTTGCGGTTTTGCAACGAAAAGCCGATGTGGTTGACTTGTGCAATGAGGCAGATCACATAAAACCTAAGATTAGGACTGTAATCTGATCTCTGGTGCATTCACTGACAGCAGTATGGATGTGTCATTGCTTACATTATAGATTACAGTATCTGTTTTCAAACACCAGATGTTTGTTATACCTTTAACATCCGACCTTTAATAGCAATGTGAGGGTTTTATCATTGTGGGTGTTTTGGCCTTCTCTTACTGTAACACCTGAGTTTAGGGAGGTTTTAAAAGCTAGAACTACTCATGACTTTGGTCTGCAAGTCTTTTTTTTTTTTTTTGTTCGTGCTAGACATGGCCTCCTGTTACCATCAGTCCATATGCATCTTCCTTCAAACTGCTGCTCAGAGAGACATATCATCAGATCATTATGCTGTCTAATAAGCACCGAGATTTAATGACCCTTGTCATGGTGTTTCCATTTGCATAGGAATCATATTGACAGTCTGGAGGCAGTCATCACTCAAGTGCCCGAGTGTAGCTTGCAATGGTGCATGTGGGGAATCACACAATGTGGGAAAATTCAGCATTTTAAATGAAGTAAAAGCTACATTCTCTGGATTTCCTCATTCCAGCTGAATTGAGCACATATAGCAGATGGCTGATCCCAGCTGAGGATTTGCCATTTGTGCTGCTGCTGCTATCTCTCCTTCCCACATGATCAATGCAAGCCTATGTCACAGCGACAGGAGATAACCTACATAAATGATTCAGTAGCTCATGATGGACTTTCCAAGAATTTAGCTGTGATGGCAACTCTGATTAAGTCACTGCAAATGTGCATTTGGAGCTCATAGTTCAGTTTCATAACTTTACTTTTTTTTTTTACAGCACAAGTCTATGAAGCAAACTCATCAACTCACTGCATATATATGTGCAGCAAATCCCCCCATGAAAATGTGTTAGAAACAGAAATAAACTCTGTTTTATTCTTTGAAACCTTCCTCTAGGTGCTTCCCGAAGGCTTCCTCAAGCATATTCTCCACCTGGATGTTGAGCTTTAACAGAAGGATGCATGTTTTACTTCAGTTTGGCTTCAGGCAGTGCTGTGCACCTTGTTTATTAGCCAGTGGCAGCAGATGGGAAGCTCCCTCAAAATGAGCAGCGCTTTTGAAGTAGTCCTCTTTCTGCACCATCAATGACAGGCAACATATGTATGCTTTAGTCGTGAGATGAAAGGGGACTTCTATGAAAATATCCAATCCCATTTATTTAAAAAATATGAGTCGGATTTTTCTGCAATCAGTGTAAATCAAATGTCCTGGTGAGTCACATGTTGCAGTGGTGGATGTGATGGGACGCTTGTGTCCACTGAAAAAACAGAAAAACTGCAGAGCTTTGCTCCCAGCTGGAAAGACATCCCACATGTTTCCCTTTGTCCCCTCTTTCTCATTCGGTGTGTGCGCATTTCTCTTTCTCCGGTTTCTTTTCCAGCCTTCACCAGCTTTGCCTGCTTCAATCTCTTGACCATTGTGAGACAGGAAGTGTGTCACATTACTTGTGTGTTGGGATTTGCAGGAATGTGTGGGGGAAGTTCGTGATGGTTTTCACAGGATTGAGGAATTCTTAAGAAACTCAGCAGGTTCAAAGCCAAATGATACAAATGATACTGAATATACAAAATAAATTCTGTATCTGGGAGTGGTAGACTTAAACACAGGAGGTGATAAATCAAATGCAGTGCACTCACTTATCTGCCTAATTACTAAACACAAGAAATCACTCTAACATTTCATCACTTTCATTTGAAAATCTCACTTTCAGGGATCTAAAATCCCACTGCTTACCTAACAGTGTTCAGTAATCAGCATTTTTTCTAAAAAATGAGTGGAGCTACATTGCTCAACATATTCCTCATTATATCAGTATGGGTCAGGAAGCAGCCTACTTGCTTACAGCGTTGCTGACTTGTAATTTTCTTCTTCAGAGCAACAAAAGTTCAGGGCATAAAAGTTTGCAAGTTAAAAGAAAAAGTCAACAACTTGCTGGAGAAAAACTTTTAAGGGTGAATGTGGATTAGTCAAGGGATTTTGTGTGTCTTTTATTGCCAGAGGTGCAATTGTGGTCAGAAGTTTACATACACTCATCATGGATATGAAAGTCATTGTTATTTGGGGCACTGAATGATTTCTTTGGGCTGTTCAAATCAACAGAATTAAAATTAGACATAAAGGCTCAAATATAAATATACTCTCACTTTACTCTTTTAATAAATGGTGCTGAAGGTTCCACAATGTCTTTTAACTTGACAAGGGTGAGGCCTATTAACTAGTTAGGGTTAAGGTTTTGAAAAAGAACAGGCTATTGCTGGTAGCCTGATGTGCATGGTTCATCAATGGGACTGGTTGCTGCTGTCCCTGCCCCGGGTCAAAAAATTACTCATCATGGGTTTAGTGCACTTTGCATCATTGGGCTGCTCGCAATGTTTCATCATAGTTTCGCCGACTTCAGGCTGGCCCAATCTGTCTTGTCTTTGTGGTTAGGGGTTAACCCTAAACCTAGTGATAATTTTTATGGACGGAATTTCTAAGCATAGCCAAGTGGCAGAAGGCTTTCACTTGGGTGGTCTCAGAATCTCTGCTTTTCATGGATGATGTGGTTCTGTTGGCTTCATTGGGTGACGGCCTCCAGCTTGCCTTGGAACGGTTCGCAGCCGAGTGTGAAGCGGTGAGAATGAGAATCAGCACCTCCAAATCTGAGGCCATAGTCCTCAGCCGGAAAAGGGTGGAGTTCCTGCCCCAAGTGGAGGAGTTTAAGTATCTTGGGGTCTTGTTCATGAGTTCATGAGACAGATTGGTGCTGCGGCTGCAGTGATGCGGACTGTGTACTGGTCCTTGTGGTGAAGAGAGAGCTGAGTGTAAAAGCGAAGCTCTCAATTTACCGGTTGATCTACATCTCTACCCTCACCTATGGTCAAAAGTTGTGTGTAGTGACTGAAAGAACGAGATCGCGGATACAAGCGGCGGAAATGAGCTTCCTCCGAAGGGTGGCTGGATTCTCCCTTAGGGATAGAGTGAGAAGTCCGGCAATCCCAGAGAAGAGCCGCTGCTCTTCCACATCAAAAGGTGCCAGTTGAGGTGGTTCGGGCATCCGATGAGGATGCTTCCTTGGTGAGGTGTTCCGGGGCATGTCCCACCGGGAGGAGGCCCCAAAGCAGACGCAGGACACGCTGGAGAGATTATATCTCTCGGCTATCCTGGGAATGCCTTGGTGTTCCCCCGGATAAGCTGGAGGAGGTGGCTGGGGAGAGGGAGGTCTGGGCTTCTCTGCTTGGGCTGCTGCCCCGCGACCCGGCCCCGGATAAGCTGAAGAAGATGGATAGATAGTGATGATTATTGACTACAGTTGATAGCTTCTCTTTGTCAGCATTAAAAGGACTGGTTTGACGGCTCTCATTGGATTGACCAATACTCCAACCCAATATCACAGCAAACATATTATAGACATGCCGGTCCACGCTTTGCCTCTCCAAAACGTGGAATGGACATGCATGCAGAAGTTGCAGTACCAGTGGGGGGAGATAATGTATAAAGCCATGAAGTCAGTAGTGAGCGAAAAACATTTTAAGTACATTCCAGGGTCCCTAATCATCAGAAACGATCAAGCTAGGCGGCTAACATATACATATACATGTAAATGTGTTAATAAAGTGTGAAATGGACATGGTGGACCGACCTGTTTCTTACACATTTTGCTGTGATATCGGGTTGAATACTCCAAACAATGGGAAAGTCCACGGAACTCTAAGAAGAGTTTGGCCACAGACTTAGGATCATGACACTTGACAATTGTAACTTGGACGCAGTTGGGTGTTCCAACAGGACAATGATCTCAAACACATATCAAAATGGTTTTGGAATGGATAAAGCAGACTAACATGAAGTTTTTGGAATGTCTTTCCCAAACCACCAACCTTGGGAATTTGTGGAATACACTTAAAAGATGGGTCTGTGCCAGGAAACTAACCAATTTAAATGAACTTTACCAATTCTGCTAAGATGAGTAAACATTTGACCAAATATTAGTAGGGGTGCATGTATTTATTTGAGCCTTTATGTATGATGTTGACCATGTAGCTATGGTCATCACTCATATGGTTTAGTGTTACATAGCATAGTTCAACTTGGTGTTCTGGTTAAATGAGCACATCTGAGAATGCCAACATACCCGCCTTAGACTTGATCTGCTAGGATGAATGTCTTCATGCTTGTATGAGCGTCACACACGTGTTATAGTATTAGCAACCAAACTACAAACCCCTAACAATGTCTACATTACCATTAAAATTGCATGTCCACAAACATTATCACAAAAAGGACAACTCTTGCATGCATGCAGATTGTCTGTGTAGTAATCAGACTCCATCAAATGAACATAGTTGTCCGTGGTCACTCACTGAGACTGGAGGACAGTTCATCTGTTTCCTGACCCTGCACATGATGGTTTAATGCAGATGACACAAGTTGCCTTGCAGGATGTGCATCCATGCAAAGTTTTCCTTTTCTTCTGGCTTGTAAAGAAATAAATAAAAAAAACCACATAACTACATTTTAGTGAAGTCAAGTGTGATGACCGACTGGGGCCAACTTTATGAGTCAACGAAAACTCATTTCTGTCTCTTTCTATTTTAAATTCACTAGAAATTTGAGATGACTCACAAAATATTTTTAGGCACATCTTTGGAAGACAAATGTTCCATTTCCAAGTATTTTTAATTATTCATAAACACAGTGTACACCATGAACAGCAGATGTATAAAGTCTAGCTTCAGTGATTTGAAAGAAGCCTGTGCTTGAGTCCACCCATTTGGTTCCAATGAAACTGGAAATGGAGCCTCTTCCTGCTCTGGTCCGGACATCTGCATGCAAGACAGAATTGATTCCCAAACCTATGGCTGTCACTTTCCTGCATCCCTTCTTATTGTCACAATCAGGAATGCTGGTTAAAGAGAGAGATGATGAAATTGTCACGTATCCCATTATTCAGTCCCCAAGTTTCTTTACAAAGGCTTGTATGAGGACTCTAACATCTGACTACAAGCAAGCATCTGAGGGGGAGTGAGAAGGAATTCATGGGAAACATGCTACAAATTAATTACAGCTACCCACGCTGTGGACTCAGTATCTGTTTATTCCATGAGCTTTGCAGGGGGAAAAAACAAGCGAGGCCATTAAATAACTATTTTTAGGAAGAGAAGTGTAGTTTGCTCAACAAGTGAGGTCTGTCTTTAATTTGAAATGAGGAATGAGGAAATGAAGTAACTGTTCGTTTTTTTATTCTCTGGAAAGAGCGCGATTAACAACATGCGATCAGATCATAAGACTGAAACCCTTTCTTCAGTTGAAATAATGAGTATTTCAAGGTATTTAACTGTGGGAATGAATGAATCAATGCGTGCATATATGTAAAATGTTTGAATTTCTAGTAGATTAAACTTTGTGTCAAGAGTGTTCATAATATTCAGGTCAGATATCAAATATGTAGAGAGTGATTTAGTTTTAAGTTTGTATTTGAATGAAATGTTATACAGATTTATGGGTCCATTATATCACAAATAAATCTGCTGTGATTGGAAATATGTATACGTGTTTGTTCTATTTGCTAACAATGAGGTCATTGCTGAGGCATGAAACAATGGATTCAGGCATGATTTATGTGAGCCGTGCAGCCGGCAGAGGGACTTTCAAATCAGGAGAACTTTACTGTGATTATGCCACAGAAAGAAAATTAAAAACTAAGCACGTGAGTTTTAGTCGGCTTTCCAGTAACAGTTGTATCACAGTTCAAGGTTTGCCTGAACAAAAGACTCCTGGTATTCTAAAGGTGTGGCATACTACAAGTTCATTTTTCTTCTTGCAGTACTAAAAAGCATCTGAACAAAAGACTGAAAATAAATGATGTTCCATGTGTCGCTCTTGTGATGTTCCAAACTGCAAACTTTTCAGGTGAATAAACACACGACACAGGTCATTACCTTTGTAGCACTATGGTGCTTTTACTTCAGGGCTGGTTGTTTCCTCCACACACGTCTTCGTGTCTTCATGAAACAAATTCACAAAGCAAGTAGGAAACAATGAAGTATAACTACTGAAAATATAAGCTGAAAATAGCTTATCAGGATTTAATGTTTACTTCAATTAAACTATTATTACTTACAGAACTTGAGCTGCCCCTCATTTCGTTATATTTTGGTAGGAAAATGGAGAAAGGTCCAGCAATTTAATAAAATGTGCAAAGTGGAAATGCCACTTTGGTGTGACCACCTTGATTCTTAATCATAACCTGAACTCTCTTAGGCAACTTTCTTATAGTTTCTTTAAGTTGTTTTTGGAATACAATTAAAATAAACATATTTGTGCATGTGTGTGCCTGCATACTAATGCAGCAATCTTCAGTGGTAAAAAAGCCACTTCAGCCTGCCTTCAAAATAAGCTCCCATGTTATAGCCATAAACTGTATATATTGTGCCACCGCTATGTTTATTTCCAAATTAAACATGTGTGTAACCTACTTGTTGCCTGCTTCACTCTCCCACTCTGCTTTGTAGTTAATGTGTTTGCGTTTAAAGCCTGCATGCTGCATGACAAGCTCTGGGAAGTTTTGGCTATCAACACCCAAGCACCAGAGTGCTCACATTCATAGATTATTATCCCAAATATTTCAGGCACCATGGATATGGTTGCTGTTGTGATCGAACCTTCACTTTGAAAAAGGTCAGATTTCATAATGCTGCGAGGGTGGAGGAGGACAGACCCATCACATCACTTCCTGCTCTGTAGCTTTTTTCCGTTGTGCCCCTGTAGTGCTGCACAATGTGTCCTCAGCAACAACTCCCTTCCTGAGCTCCGGGTTGTGCACTTTCATATGCGTTTCATGTTCTTTGCAGTCGGACTGCTGGCGTGGCTTTGCTGGAAAATCCTCAGTGAGTCAGACTACACCCTGACAGGTGTCGTCACGCCTGCATCACCAATAATGAGGCAGGTATGAAGACCTGTGTGCAAAAAGCACCTTTAAACAAACAAAACCTTTTGTTCATAAGTTAAACACTGATCTTGAAAATGATGCAAATAAATACATTGGGAAAAAATATGAGCAAATCAATAATGTTAAATTAAATGATACAATATGATGTTATCACTTTACTATGAAATATAATGTGAACTAACTAGTTTTAAGGGATAAAACAACAATCTGACCCATAGTCCAACAACTCTGACATGTTTCTTATTGGTTCATCTTCAGATTATTGATTAATGAGGTTAATCCTTGACTGAGCTTTTTTGTGGTCATAAATAGTCTCAATAGTCTCCACACACCGTATAATTGATGTGCTGCACCCTCGCTTCGATAAGGTGTTCATTTTGAATGATATAAACCGTTTTTCTGGGTAGTCGTGTGAATCTAACACTGCTGAAGTGATCACTGCATCAACAACACTGGAGCTGCATGATTGTTCAGGTAAATAAATAATACCCTACATCTAACTGATAATAAAGATGTACATGTCTGATAAAATCAGGTATTTACATTAGGAAGGGTAACAATTAGTATTTCCATTAAGTTGTTTAGCTTATATGGTAAAACGGGGGACTTATTTATAATCAGCAGCCAGCTATGTGGGTTAAAATCTGGGTGGAATTAAAATGAACTGTAAGTCATTATTTTTTAATTTGCAAAGCAACTCATAATAAAATTCCTAATAAAAAATAAACATGCATCCATGGAAAACTAAATAAATGATTGTACAATGTGATGCAAATAAAAGTGCAATACGTAAATTTAAAATTGAATGAAAATTAGACAG
>VURO01018212.1:78509-105822 GCA_015108175.1 Pelvicachromis taeniatus
ACAAAAAAAACTTCACCCCCCCCCCCCCCAAAAAAAAAAGCACAGAGGCACGCCGTGTGTGATTAAATCTGAAATATAGGACACAAGCTTGTTGAGATTACATGCAGCAGTGGATTTTTCAAATAACTTCCCATACATGTTAAACTAATTGAGAGCTCTGGAGTGCTTACTCACACTCTCGCTGCCTCCCATCACTTAAAATTGTTCACATGCGCACCTAGATACGTTGACACCACAGCCAAAGGCACTTGGCGTCTGAATCTGTCTGCCAGACACTTAATGGGCAGCTGCCCAAAGTCAGTAATGACAAAGACTCAGAGGTGTGTTCTGCTACATTTTTATGTCAGATCACTGAAAAACACGTTGTGATGTCAGTGCCGTGGTGATGTTGCGGACCTTCAGCTCAATGTTGAACTGCCTTGTAGCTCTCTTATGTTGGATTCTAACATTCATGCACATTATGGGACCGTGTTCCCACGCCTGTGTGTCCAGTCTGCATGCAAACTGCACAACATATGTTCAAAGTTAAGGGCATCATTTGTTCTGCACCGTTGAGCCAATCTGAGAACAACAGAGGCCCAACAGATGACATCATATTTTATAGGATTAAGCAACAGTGCGCAAAGAGCTAATGCTCCCTCAACCCTCCTCCTCTGAAACTCTAAACAGTGTATTTCAACATGCAGCTGGGCCCAAAGTGACAAGGCAAACATGAGGTATCTGATATGAGAGGCCTGTTTTTTTTTTTTTTGGTAGATTACAGGTGTGCATCAAAATCGCTATAATCAATGCTTTATGCTGACACTGATTATCAGGTGATCAGGCAATGATGTATGATGTGATCTGGGTTTGCTTGTAATCATGAACCAATCAGGGAAAAATTGCCACCCGCCTCTGCAGCTCTCTCCAGCTAAATGACCCATTAAGAATATGCTTTGGGCGTGACTAACTGATCGCACTGTGTTGACAGTCTGCAAATAAAATCAGCTCATGATGTGAAAAGACTTTAAACTTTTTGCTTTTAAATCCAGTTACTGCCCACGACTCGTTGAAAGGTTTGGTGTTCTTCACTATCTAGTCGCAACTTGCGACCGTCTCTCTATATAAAATCTGCTAAAACAACTGCGTGCTTACCAAACAGTAAGCGACCACATAAACACTAAACATAGTGGAGCACTGTGTTATTTTTCTCAGGAGCAGGTGGAGACCAAAACAGAGGGAAAAGGAGAGCAAACTTTGGATTGCCATTCATCTCTCAAACACCTGCAGATTGTCCCATTTAAGGAATCTTATACGTTCAGTACAAAAACAAACATCAGATGTCGGCTGTCCAATGACCTCACAGTTATTTCACATTGTTCACCTTTCCTTCCACGCTGCGACCTCCGTGGCGCTATCACTATAACAGCTGGAGGACACATCATACACAAAAGAGTCCGTAATAGGCACATTCCTTTATGGAATCCCAAACATTTCCTTTGGCAGGTGTGAATGAGTTTTGTTTTGTTTTACTTCACAGTGGCGCCAGTGTGATCAGCTCCTCATTTCATGCAGCATTTCTATTGGATGGTTAAGAAACTTAGCTCGTAGAACCAAGTCTACTGCTGTGACCTGCAAGGAAAATCCTACAATTTTTACACTGTCAAGCATGTTACAGTGGCTAGATTTCAATGCATGTCAACAACCATAGAGTAAGCAACTCATTGCAAGGGGAAAAGTCATTCTTGTGTTTGCAACTTGTTGCTCTGCCTCAAACTGTGTGATCTATTATTTTAGACTCCTGTTTTGGGGGGATTCTTATTGAAATTTGCAGACAGAATCAAGAACTTGTAGAGAACCTACTACTGTGCAGGTGAGGACTGTGGAACAGTAGTGGTGTTAGGCCATCCTGCAAGTAGAACCTATATTTCTTAACTACAGTTATGAGTGAAACTATAAACGGTGCCACTGTGCATTGTTTGTGGGACTCAGCTGCAGCATGGGATTCATTAGTGCATGTTTACTGCACTCGCTAATCAGAGTTGGCGCTTCTCTGCTCAGCTTGCATGCCACAGAGCAGACAGGGCCTGGCTTCAGAATGGATGAAATCAGCAACAGGCTTCAAAATGTTTTTATTACTCATGTGTCTTTTTTTAGCATCATTGTATAGCTGAATGGAAAAGTGGAAAGAACACAGACGCAGGAGCTGGCTAGGAAGCAGTTCACTGAATGGCTGGATTGAGGCCATGGACTTTAACTCTTGGACTTTTTTTTTTTTTTTTAGTATTTCCTTTCCTTCGTAGGAGCTCTGTGATGCTTCAGTCGAGGATTATTGCGAGCTGAGCTGTTTGTGGGGACTTGGGAGTATTAAAATGCTGACGTGAATAGAAATTTCCAACACCTTTAAAGCCTGAATGAAGCTCTTTGTGGCAAAGTCGGCGCAGACACCCAAAATGTGCAAAACTGTTTGTTTTCGTTGAGCCCCGTCAGGCTTTTCTGTCCATATTTCCTGTTTAACTGTCACGATAACCCGAGTGAGTCAATCAGCACTCTTCTCTCTATCTGACCGTGGGAAAAGTTAAATGGGAAAGGCCTTTCCTTCCATTCTCCTGCTCTCTTCGGACTCTGAGCGTGTTCTGAAATAACAAGTCATATCTGAATGTAAAGACCTGTTAATGGTACACACCACAATGGCAGTTACTGTGTCTCCTAAAAGCACACTCAGGCTTTCTGATCAGTCTTCTCTTGCAGAGAAGAGCTTCAGTAAAAAAAAAGTCTTTCTTCTTTGCGTTTCTTTGCAATCAACTCCTCAATGGACATCAGACTGGATGCAATTATTTCATATCACATTCACCCCGGCAGGCGTGAAACTCAAGATAAGATGGCTTTTGAGTCAACACAGCACTTAAGCTCTGAGCGAGATTAGTTGGTTAGAAGGGGAAGTTGGTGTGATTGGGGTATGGTCTTTGTTGTGGCTGTAGGGCGAGTGAGTGGGAGGACATCAAACAGTTACTTGAGGCGAGCTGTGGCTGCTCTGTAGGTATCCATCACCCTGGGAGGCTGAAAGTAAATGGTGCCGATGCTGAATGGGTGGATACATGTTTACTAGTGGCGACAGCATGAATAGTGTTGTTTTTGCTTTGTGAGTCTGTCTGTCTCTCTGTGGCATTATGGTTAAAAATGTGGTCTGGGAGACACCTACTCTAGACGGACCTACCCCAAAGATGGTTTGGAGTACTTTAACCTGGGTTTATGTGTCGGTCTGTGCAAAGATTTTGCCACAAGCTCTGCAAAATGCAGTCAATACTTAACAGGTCACATTAGACATAACGGCACTGTCTGATGATCGCCGTGGTCTGAACTGCTGTAATCTTATTACAAAATAGTCTCCAATAAATAGGTAATCTATAAATAAAGTCTTATTTATATAGCGTGATATTAGAGAGTGGATGATTTTATACTACCGCACTGAATCTACATAGAGCCTATAACTTAGCATACACAAGTGGCCAGCAACACTACCAGCTTAAATACTTTGCCGGTGTGCCTGCATTACTTTGCATATTTGCTGCCAAAACCACTTCAAGTTGGTCTGTTTTCTTCCAGTCAAAAAGCAAAGGAAAAGCCGAAGTCGATACAACGTGTAGTTACATTTCCAAGGGGAGTGGCGTTAGTTAAGGCAGAGGGTTTGACAAGTGTTCATGGTTACAGAGTAATTGCAGTTAAATAAAAATCCTACTTAAGAGAAGACCGTTTGTTTTTTACATGTAGAACTCTCCTAGACGACTCCAGTGGAGGCCTTAGTATAACTGCCATTGTGGCCCTCGCCAGTGGCTGAAAACACCGAAAGTGATGTCACATCCACTGGTGCAAGCCACGCTTTGATTGTTTCAGCTGGTCATCTGGCTTTTGTTTTTTGTTGTTGGCTTTCTTTATTTTGTAACATCACATGGGTGATACAGCCGGCGATACTGTCAGTTTTCATCCACGCAGAATGTCACGACTGCTCGAAAAGATGTGACTTCCTGGAAAAATGGGCTCTTGAGGGGAAAGAAAAGACAAGAAAAAGAGGAGCACAGAGAGACCACAAAGAAGAAACAGGACAAAATGGAAACAACAAGAACGAGAAGTTCCCAAAGTTAATGACTTGCAGTAGTTGCATTTAAGCTCCCGCAGTTTTGTTGTCAGGTGCTAACTATAGCCCAACTAAACTGAAACCATTTTTTTTTTTCTGGTTTGCATATTTTTCTGTGATAACAAGCAAAATAACTTCTGTTTTGGTAAATAAGGAAAAACATAACCACGCAGCGACATCCAGTAATATGATTATTACATTTCCCATATCCAACATGTAGTTGATTAATAAAAAGTGTAAAATCTGCAGATTATTGTTGTTACATAAAAAAACAAAAACAAATGCCAGTCATCTGAATAGATGGGGATTTTGAGAAGCACTCATTTGCTTTCTTACCGAGTGTTATGTTATAAGATTATTAGTAGTGCTGGTTAAAGCTAAAAGCCAGAAGGCGGAAAGCTTAAATTAGCTTAACATTTATCCCAATGTAATAAAATGAAAAAAAGAAGGAAAAATCCACCAACAATCTTAAAGTTGTAAATGTGCTTTTCACAGGTCACATTTTTTGAGTTTGTCACCTCTGAACAAAACTGGCTATTTTTGCATTTACTCTCTTTCTGCTAAGCTAAGCTAACCGGCTGCAGGCCTTATACATTTGCCGTGCAATCATAAAACTGATGAGGCGCCCTGAATGGATCTTTGCTGCATGCCTTTCACCCCATTTCCTGTCTGTCACCCCCAAATAAAGGAACGAAAATATCAAACCTCCTTAAAAAATAACAAAACAATACACGTGAGTGATCACCATCTTCTTATCTGAGAAAGTGAACAAGTGTTTTCTACTGGCTGATGACAAACCCACTGACTCTGTGTGGCTCTCGAGCCACGAACAATTTGAAGCACCTTTAGGTTTACATCTGTTTTGCACACCTGCCTGCTTCGCTATTGGAGCTCCAATTTTTCACCCTTCCAAACGCCGTACAGCACCCAAGTAGTCTGAAATGACTGTCTGCAGTGGTTTAGGCAAATGTGTCTATTTTGTGTGCTCACAAGCATTTGCCAAAAAACAAAAGTGCTAAAACGAACTCTTAAAATCTCGCTGGTTGACCCAGTAGGCAGGCTGTGTTATTTAAAGGCTTAAGGGGAGATTTGGAAAGAACAGAAATTCATTTTGACTGCCAAGAATATGGGTTTTGTGGTGCAACATTAGAAGATTAAACATACAGTTGCATTACACCACATGTAAGTAGACAAACACACAAAGACAGCGCTGGCGCGTGATGCACAAGGATTGAGTCGGGGCTCGTAACAAACTGCATTATTTAAGTGTCGGGAGAGACGACTACATATGGACCTGATTAGAAGAGAGACTGTGGAGGCTTCCCAACATGTTCCCATCTCCATGGTAGTATGTGTGAGTTTTTGTGTGTGTGTGTGTGAGAAAGAAAGAAATAAGACATTGAAACTGTTTGTCAGTGAGGCAATGTTTCTGCTGTTGTAAATAGGGGGACGCTTTGCCTGGAATTATTGCTCCGAGCTTTGAAAGGCGGAATCTCTTTAAGTGCGAGACGGAGAGCAGATGGGAGACAAAAGGCTCGGCAAATTAAATGAGCATGTTTCAGTGTGGGGACCAACACAGACAGACAACAACAGCAGAGATCTGGGCCTACGGCGTCTGAGTAATTTCAGTTGAAGGGAAACGCTGGGTCCAGTTTAGGAGAAGGGAGAAAACCAGGTCCAGCCGATCATACAGGCAGGCCTGAAAGGAGGGGAGCATAACATGTTTTTCTTGGCTTCTGGCTGGATTGAAATGGAGGACGCCAAACCCATTCTCACCTCAGCACAAACACGTGGGTTACTTTTCAACCACTACTACATAGCTTAGGTCAGTCTCAGTGCTGGTGATTATGTCAGGCCATATATTAAAGGAACATTTCACCCCAGAAATGAACTGCACGTGTTTTTCCTCTGTTATTTACTACAACTGAATAGTGATGTAGGCTTATTATTAACTACTTGGCTGTCCTGTATTGTTATACTGCTTGCGAAAAATACAGCACAGCTGAGGGGAAAGGTCATAAATGTTTACTGTGTGCATAAGAATTCTCTAAAACCAACAAACATGCTTGGTTTTTCTTTTAGAGGGAATGAATTACAAAAAAGAAATGAAGAAAATCTTTTCACCACAGCGCTGATCACTCGATTGTGAGTGGATTAAAAACAGTCTATTATTATGATATGTTGGCAGTTAGTACATTATTCGAATGATCTGTAAGTGTTGGTTTTCTCCCAGAAGCCATAGCTGTGTTCTCTAATTACCCATTAACAGCATGGGTGTCACGTTATGGGAAGATGCAATTGCGACATGATATCGCGGAGGTTTATATCGCAGTTTTGTATCAGTTACAAAATTGTTGCACCCCTAATCTTTGAACATCTTGATACAAACCCAAGCCTTTGCATGAATCCGTCTGCACAGCAATATCACTGCTGCTTCAGTTCAATTCAATTTTATTCATAGACTGCCAAATCACAACAGCAATTTTCTTAATGTGCTTTGTACAAAAGTGGTTGCACTTCTATACAAAGAAAAAGATTGTGCATTAAAATACCAACTGTAAGGTTTGCTTACCGAGCTCTTTATGTGTATTGTTGTGGGGTTTTTTTCAGCATGTTTAAGAGAAGGCAAACATTTCTACAGTTCTGGTTATTTATTCTACAATCAAGATGCATAAATGGCCACAGTAAAAATATAGAAATGTAGTTTTTCTTAGAGTGAAATGTATCTTTAAAAACATACTGCTGGTTATGTGTTCGGGGTAGTTCATAGAGGTGCACCTCCACGAATTGAACTACTGTCATCGGACCTATTAATGGCTGTTTCCTGATACGTCGGTATCTGTATTTATAACAGCCAACAGATGAAAAGTTCAAAAAGTAAATACGAGACCAGAGAAACACCCTTCAACCGTGTCGAGCAATGATGTTGCACAGTTTGTCCAAAAGAGGGCACTCTGCAAAGTCCAGAAATACGACCACCAGCTGATCTGAGCAGAGTCGGTGGAGAACATCAGTAAGTAAGGGAATCTGTTGTTTTGTATGTCTGAAATCAGCCAATATGTAGGAATATCAGATTTTAAATAACTCGTGTAATCCAAGGAAATGCTGCTCTGAGTCATTCCCTCTTTGGAGAAAACTTTTGAAGCTTAATATAAGATCTGGGCACTTTCTCCTTTCATTTCCTGCACTATTTTCTTGATCAAGTATATATTTTCATTTCTGTGTTCAACTAGATTTATAATAACTGAGAGATTTTTTTTTTTTTTAATGGAAAGTATTTGATCTGCCAGGTGGCCATCTGGATATTTTGAGGTGATCCGTGTATAATAACTATACTGATCTTGGGAGTCAATACCAAGAGAGAGCAATTACCTCGACGTTGTGGGTGGCTTCTAAAGTGTTGTTCTGGTCTCATTGTGAACATGATCAGGGTGGTCCACCAGAGTCGGTGTTTTTGCAGGCAGCGACACAACCATCACAGGAACATCCCAGATCTCAGAGCAGGCTGAAGGCCAGCTCCTGTTTAACAGAAATCTGCGCCCGTCATCCAGCTCTGGTTCTCTGACGTTGCCTGCACATAGTCTGCGTCACCCGAGATATCAGGAGTTTGCTCTTGTTCAGTGACGCGTGCAAAATAATAGGTACCAAATTTGGATTTCAAAATTGCTCCCTGGCTAGATATCGATCGCAATATTGGAGGCGAGCATGTACATATCAGATAAAGCGATACATTCTGCTTCTTGTCCGTCAGCTGACACCCACAGGAAGCAAAGGAAATGATCAGCCACATACATGTCGCTTTTCAAAATGTGTTGTCATATCAGTGTTGTCCATCTTTGCCTGCTGAAACTGGGACTGCATCCAAATTAGATTTGACTGTGTAAGGCTTGAATTTTACACGTATAAAAGCGACGATGCTGGTGGCGCCGAAGAATTTTGTTAGTACCATTCTGTGTAGCACTTAATCTGTTTTGCGTTACATTTGATCATAACAGTTGTGCTGGTTGTTTAGATTTGTAATAATTTACAGGCTGTTCAGCTATTTATCAAACATAATCCTCAAAGCGTGTGACTGTAGAAACACCAACACCAGCTTCTTCTACTCCAATACTAGCGTTGATGTGGCGGTTTTGTCTGAGTGGCGACGCCTATCGCTCAGAGAAGTATACAGCAGCAAGTACCTGTGCCTTCAGCAAATGATGATTGGGCTGAGTGATGTCACTATTTCATGCTGCAGCCATAATGTGGGCCTGCAATGCATCAATAGAAATATAAATGAGCACACCATATATGCTAAGACGGTGACTGTGCAGGGTCAGATGGGTACAAATTTCCACATCAAACTTTGTCACCTTCATGAGTACACTGTCTTGTACTTGTAGTGGTACTTGTAGTGTACTGGGTGTAGCCATACATCTCAGTGAGAACTGGACTTTATGAGCTCAGAAAAATATTAATCTGTCTATAACCTGGAGCGTCCAGGACTGGACTGTTCCAGTGTGTGAAGATGATGCTGTTTGAATTGCACTCATCCCGTCAGCTCCAAGAAAAATTCCTTCCCTGTCCAATCAAATCATCCTATCACAGTTACTTTAGGCACCGGCATAAGGCTGTGGAAGCATCACATCAAATATTGACATAGTGCTGATGCCGAACAGATGTGCAGTATAACAAGGACATCATGTGCAGACCACCTCCAATGCAACCACACACTCGAACAAACGCACTCACAGCAGGAGGTCCCCAGCCCCAAAACTGCAGATTAACAGAGCAATCAGTGTAAAGGCTCTTTAGCCTCTCGAGCCCCAGATTTTGATGGTGACCCCCAGAGGTAGTTAAAACTAGTAGCAGTGTTAGCCGCCCAGGAATGTCTCTTCTGACATGAAGGCCAGGACCGTTCTGTTCCACATCATTTTTTTATTGTGATACCTGAAAGCCCAAACACGATCATCAGAAAAAACAATCAACACTGACTGCTTTAGTTTAACTCTTAAAGGAGCGACAATCTGCCATTAGTGAAGTCAGTTTTCATTGGCTTCATTTGCTTCGATACGGCATTCTCATATGCAAATGCATACGTTCATGACCTTTGACCTTCTGTATGAAACACTTCTTCACCTCACAGCATCCCTTGTACTGACATTCCTCTGCAGATTCCTGGCGATCTGCTGCAGCGCAAACTATCACGTTACCTTATCCAGCATCACTTAGCCAGGCAGCGGCTAGCAGCTGGGAACATCTGTGTATATGCTGCCATATATCACACTGTATGAGTGTACTGGGCTTGTAAAAAGTGTGTGTAGGATTACTGCCAGCTGGCTTTGGTGTGCACGTAATCATATGTATTTTCATCCACATGTCCACTGGTATGTATGATCTGGGCTATAATGCAAAGCATGTCTTTGTCCACCGTTTGAGGGATTGAGGGCAGCGCAGCACAGATTAGGGTCTGGATCTAGAGGAAGTTTCTTTCTTGGTCTTTCCTCCTTCCTTGCATGTGACACAGAGAGCTTCAGAGCCAACTGGGATAAAAAGGATTTCTTTTTTTCTCAAAGCTCATCCACACATCCAAAATACATTATAGTGTTTAAAGTCAGTAGTTTAAAGGCAGTGAATCTAGACAAATCCCCTCTCAGTCACATGAGTCAGTGACAATTGGGACCACAGCCAGTTTCAAGTGAGCTCCATGTGCTGCGAGTACCTCGCTGCTTTTCCTGCACGAATGGTCTGAACATCGGTTTCAGAGAATAATTTCTCAAAGCCTGGGAATTTTCCCCCTTCTGTGTATGTCTACTCCAAAAAATAACTTGAGTATAATGTATAAATACGCACATAGATGATTTGCAGACCATTTCCTGCATGGTTTCAGTGGGTGTTTTGGGGACAGTTGTTGCTTTTGGGTGTGAAGAGCAGCAGGGGATTTACGCATAAAAGTAGATTTTGAGGAGATTTTGTTTTTTAAGGCAGGAAATTGCTGAAACCTTTTTGTTTTGCCGCGCACATGTTGGAGTGTAAACCTTGGAAATCTCTAACTCGATGCAGGGTATTTCTAATGTCGCCTATCGGGGATTTCTTTTAAAGGTCACGGAAGTTAAAGAGTGATGTTTGTTCCCTTAGACACAAATTGAAGCCAGCATGTCATTAGCTTTTGTATGATTTGACCCTCTCAAGATCTGCTGTTTACTGAGAGGCAATGACTCACACCATAATTGATTTTAGTAGATTATCATTCAAGCATGGCTGTGTTTGGCTTGGTAGCGACCAGTTTGCTAAAGACGCTAAAGTCATTTCCTGAGTAAGTCACAGAAGGTCGCGGGGCGGGTGTGTTAATAATCTAATTGGTGGACCACCTCTGAAGAAAGGTCATACACTGCTAAGCAAGAGCATCCAGTGGACCAGAAGCACTAATAGCGGGAACTCTATGGCCTCCTCTGTTATCATGTGGTTTGAAAAGCTTGTAGATCCAGCAAGACTAGCCTCGATTGAAGGATAGCGATAACGCTTTGCCAATACTGGTGCTTGGCTTTCATTAAAGGAAGCATCCTCTTCTCATTCAATTTGTAATGAATCAAGATTGCAATCATGCACATTGTTGCAGCCGTGGGATATCTCTATTAGCTAATGCACAGCCTTAGGCTAATGGAAAACATGGAGCTGTATGCCTCCTGCATAAAATCTTCCTCTGGGACAATTATTCAAAAGGCATGGAAGAGGCCCAATGATTGGGAGAGTAGCTTTCCACCACATCCCACTGTTCTCTTTTGGATTGAGATCTGGTGACTGTGGAGGCCACAGTACCGTGAACTCATCGCCATGCTCAAGAAACTAGTTTAAGATGTTCCTTTGTGACAGGGTGCATGGTGGCCTGCTGTGGCCATAAAGGAATGGACACCGTCAACAGCATTGACCATGTGGCATTTAAACAATGCTCATTTGGGTACGAGGAGGCAACAAATGATCCTCCACACCGTTACACCACCGCCAGCAGCCTAAACTGTTGATGTGAGGAAGGAGGGAGCCATGCCCCATTAAGGCCAAACTTTCATCCCACATTTGAATCAACAGAAACGGAGATTCATCAGATCAGATTCCAGTTTTCTGTTGTTCAATTTTGTGAATTGAAGCTTAATTTTTCCCATTTTTAGCTGACAGGAGGGCCACCCAGGTGCTCTTCTGTTTTTTCTGGTTTTGCCGCTGATATCACCCCCAATAAACGTGGAAAAATGTTAAACCATATTCACATCTGTCCATTAAATGCAAAGCTATAGTTTAGCATAAGATGCTTGGAAACACATTTACTGTGCTGGTGTAGGCATAGATTGAGACTTCATAGAGGGAAGGACACAGGGAGCACATCCTTCTAACTAATTGGATGCCTCCAACCCATTTCTTGAACTTTTAACCAGTAAAATTCACAAACAGACTTTGATGTACGCAGGCGAAATTGTTCGAAAACATTAAAAAGTCATGTAAAAAAGCCTTGAAACTGGGAAACTTGGGAGCACTAATTGCCTTAAAAGCCACATTCACTGTGGTCACAGCAGAATTGCAAGTACTGTAAGTGATGTGAGGTAGCCAGAGGTGAGCAACACTAATTAATTAACATCTTTATTATCATACTCTCGGTCATTGTGCTTTCATATTCCCATCTGCTGTCTATTAAAATCATGGCCCAGTGTCGACCCCCCCTCCCCACCCCCTTTACCTGACCCTCATTACGCTGCTTCAGGATTACATAACCGGGTTAGGAAGCACCTTTTGTGTCACTGCTAAATGCGAATACCATTGACAACAATACTTGGCCGTCTTGAATGCAATTCTTCTGCAAGCTGTCAAATTAAAAGGGGGTTGAGTACTTCCTCTTGAGCCCAGTGACCCTGTTTTATCTTTAATTGGCGCAGAATCCCAACTGTGAGGGGAAAATAACAAGTGGTGGGTTTTTCTTGGGTTTTTTTTGGAGGGTAGGGTTGTTTTTTTTCCCCTTTAGCAACATGTGAAACTGCACGTCATTTTTAGATGTGCCACTTTCCTGTTGAAAGAGTTAACGCTTTCTGCTTTTTAGTTGGCTTAATTAAGCAGGATTTCACAGGCTCTCTGCTCGGGAAGATGTGGAAAATTGAGAAGTAAAGTGTGCAGTGGAGACAAGAGGGATAAAGTCGGAGGGAAAAACAAGAGTGAAACACTGGACAAGAAAGCAAATCGTCCTTTTCTTTTGCACGTTTTGTTGAGTTTTTTTCTTGCTCAGAGTGGTAAAACAAGCACAGCTGGAGGGGGTTGGGGTCATGGGCTGTGTTAAATTACCAAATTCACATGAAAGAAACATAATCTGGATTGGTTTTATTAATAGACCCCCCCCCCCCCCCCAGGCCAAATGGAGAAGAAAGGAGGGGGCTAAACACTTTCAAGTGGAATAATTAAGACCCTTTGCCTTCTCTCTCTGTCTTTAGTTAATTAACATGCAGGCTCTTGATATCTGCTGTTCCAGCTGTTCAAGGTGCCACTTTGTGTTAGGAAGTCTTAAAACTGATTTTACATCTGCTAGATTTGATTTAGCAGTCCTTTGCTCCTTTCAGTTGACTTGTGATATTTTTTTTCCTTTTGTTATGCAGTAAGAGCTAAAATAGCAGAAATAGTAATAGCAGCTGCTTACAGATGAGAGGTAATGTCTTCTGTGTTTTCTCCATTGTGCTTTTCAGTCCCCGAGGATCTGTCCGTGGAGGAGAGGGACGAGCTGTCGAACATCAGGCGGAGGAAGAGAGAGCTGCTCGATGACATAGAGGTGTGTGCTTGAATATATACAGTATATTAACTGGATGCACTTAGCTTCATCTCAGCAGCTAAGGTCATTAGCTACAACAGTTGTATATTGATTGAAAATGATTTTATTGCCAAATGGAAGACAGTGTTGAATGTGTTTATTGTAATCGCTCAAATGTATTCCCAATCTTTTTCCCTTGTCTACACGCTGCTGTGGCACTGTGGGCGTATTTGCATGCTGTATGTTATGCAAATGGACCCAACTTTGCACACGCAGTTTCCTCATAAGAGAAAAGTTAGTTTTCCACTACGTACAGTTCTTTCTTAGTCCCGTCTCATCCCACTTAAGCTTAAAGAAAACCAACTAGGGCCTTTGTTTGCTCTGTGTGTTTCTCACAGAGGTTGAAGTTTGAGATAGCAGAGGTGATGACGGAGATCGAGCAACTGACATGCGTCGGAGAAAGGTAAGCCAACAAAGTGGAGACGCTTTGTTAAACAGACATATTGCTATAGTTTTTTTTTTAATCTTATTGGCTTGTTTCGTGCAGACAGGACATGTCTAGGTGTGGAAATTGGTTAACTTTTTTTTTAGTGCAGATTTAATGGCAGCAGTGTGTCTCAAAGTGACTCCCTGTTTGTTATGAGACTTTCATGGCAGCGATGTAATAATAATGTACACTTTATTAATCCCATAGGAAATTAGTCCTCTGCATTTAACCCATTCAGTCCGTGAAGCAGTGGGCCACCAATCCAGCGCCCGGGCAGCAGTGTGTAGAGACGGTACCTTGCTCAGGTACAACACTCTGCCTACTGAGCTGTCTCTGCAGATGGCTCAGAGATAGCTCAGATAGCGGCAAAGGGCCATGGGTAGGCTTCGAACTCGGGCCGGCCGCTCTCAGCCATGCAGCACATGGGCGCCTGCTCATTCCAGTGATGTATGGGGAATAATTATCAAACCTTCTTTTGGGGTTACAAATATATATTTTTAAAAAAGAAGAAAAAAAAACTTGTATTGAGTTTACAAAAACACCCTTAAAATAACACACCCGCATACAATATTGATTTTAGCGTGTTCCATGACAGATAATGGTCTACAGCGATAAATAGCTGCGACATTTGATTAGATTTTGCCTCATAAAAGCTATCTCTGTGACCGTGACTCAGTGCCTCTGTCTGAGATGCATTTAGGATTTGCATGCAAGTTTTGATGACAGGCTATCTTTGTGTGGCATAACTACATACATAACTATACCTGGCTGTATGAATTATAACACCTATTGTATATTAGAATGAGAATTAAAAACCATTTATTGTCATAAAATGTATGAAGTGTACAGTCATTTACACAGTAGACATAACAAAAAGTACTTCATATTAAAACCAATAATTAAATAAATGTTTTTAAGATATGGTGAGGAACAACAAGCGGTCATCCTATGAAGTAGCATGAAGGTGCAAATATTTAAGAATTGCACAATGATTTAAGCAATAATAGAGAATATTGCTCAAAGTATTCTAATATTTTAACATATTGCTCATTGCACTTAGCTGTGATATTACACAGGAGAGAAAGAGGAGAAGGTGACGGTGGTGGCAGGGGCGTCCTTTAAAAGCTGGAGGTGAACAAGCCCTGCAGGGAGGGCGGAGAGCAGCCTTGTGAGCTGTGTCGATGCTGTGTCCTGGACCTTACCGTGGTACAGAGTGTGAGCACACTCTCTGTGGAAGAGTGCTGAAAGGTCACTAGTAGCTTTTGGTTGTTGTTCCTGAGCATTGTCAAGAAGTGATGCTGCCTTTTAATATGTTTAAAAAAAGGAATATTAACAGCACAGAGGTCACTGCCCTATTTCCACATCCAGTGAGTGAAAAGTCGACATTAGGAGGCAGCTCATTTATTGTCTGGGGCCAGCTTTGCCATCACTCATGGTTTGGTTTATGCAACTATGCAACAAAGCCACTGACTCAGGGTGGATCAAGGAGACCTTGTACATCCCTACACGTGAAAGAAAACTTCTCAGAGTGTTGATACAATGAGTTTATTGTCACGCTAGACGTTGAAAATCGGCAATGTTTGGAGTTTGTTTTAGTAAATAAAGAAAGTCTCTATGTTTATTTTTGTGTTCCAGTAAAACTTCCCAGAGAAACAAACAGATCGCTATGGGCAGGAAAAAATTCAACATGGATCCTAAAAAGGTACTCCGCTGTGTTATTTCTGTGGGTTACACTTTTGTCAAAGGTCTGAAGCTCTTAGCAAAACCCACCGCAGCCTTGAAAGTGTCAGTAGCCTTGAAGCGAGTGTGTCGGACTGAAACGCAATCTCTTTACAGCTGTGAAATCTTGTCATGATCTATCATCCCATCGTGATTTGAGATGAACAGCATGTCTTACTTTCTCTTCACCCTCTTCCTCTCCAGGGAATACAGTTCCTGCTGGAGAACGACCTTCTCCAGCACACTCCAGAAGACATCGCTCAGTTCCTCTACAAAGGCGAGGGCCTCAACAAGACCGTCATCGGGGACTACTTAGGCGAGCGGTAAGACAAAGCATCTATCAGGCCTAGAGAGAAAGTCCTCCTTAAAGGAGATTTACACCCCCTCTGTGATTAAAGAAGGACATTATGGACTGGATTTACTGATTAAAGAGAGAGAACATGATTGACCCCCTTCTAACATAAATCTTTGAGGCAGCGTAGGCGTCTTTTCTATAAGTCCGTCCAGTGGGACTTACAGCTGGTAATAAAACCATCATCCAGCTTTTTATACCTCAGGTCAGACTGCTGGATAATAAAGAAAGAGACAAGTTGTGACAATTCTGTAACGCAGTAGCTGTCTCAGATAGCCCAAAGACTAGTGAGATGGATGGTGCTGTTTTAACCATACAAAAAGCTGCTAGAAAATGAACATCAAACATTCAAAACTGACCAATAATGAAAAAAGAAAAAGAAAATCCTTATGAAGTTTATTGCCTTGTTAATTGGGCTACTCAGTTATTTATTACTGAGCGTGGCGGGGGGTGGAGGGAGGGATAAGATGGGGGCGTTGTGGACATGTTGGCTTTAAAACAAGCAACTCACAGACCAGAAGGTGTCACAGTGGCTACCTCCTTATTTATACACAGTCTGTGGAAAGAAGGCATTAAAGAGTTTTATTCTGTTATTGGTATAAAATCTAAAATGCAAATATCACAAGAAAAATCTGAATCTCAAACATTTCTATGACTCACAGCAGAGCTGTCTAACTAATCGTGTTGGATGCATCGTAATTAAAACAAAAAGCTGGAAATGTCCAATTTAAGTGAACTAACTTGAATAAAAATATTAGCGTTATGATTATGTCTGTGCCCCTTTTCCTTGACGAACTTAGAGTCTTGGTGAGCCACTGCCAGGCTGCTGTGTTCACAGGTGAAATCTTTAGTGTCAAAGGAGGCTTGCTTGTTATGCGTGCAATGCTCAGCTGCCTGCAACCAAGATCCAACCACAAGCATATGCCCCCAAGGAGCCAATATAAAATACAGGAAATCACATAGCACCAAGCGCAGACTCTGTCAGGTGATGGTGTATCTGCAGGTGGTGAATAAATCTGCAGTTATTTTGGCTGGCTGCATTCCTCTGACGCTATCCCAGCTGGATTTGGTGCTTTGTTTAAGCTGCCATTTGAACAAGCGTAATTAAAAGTAGGCTCTTTTATTGTCAGTGTTTAAGCTTATAAATGGATTCTTTTTATTTTGTGCGAGTGCTGAATGTTTAATTGGCTACAGAGCATTTTATAATGGCTTCAAATAGACTAGCTGCTCCACCGCCTGACCCTTTGCCCTTTAGTCCATGCAGGAAATCGCATCAACCACATGCTGTATTGGCTTACACGAGTAAAGGTGCTGCTTGTGCATCAACAGACAGATGTAGTCTGACAATAGTAAATCAATGAAACGCACACACACTGAAAGACGGGGGGGCTCTGAAGACTCCTTCAATTACTAACAGGAGGCTTTATTCATGGAGGATCATCAAAGAGGCCATCTACCCACTGGAAATCACACTAAGCACAGGATGGGGGTTTGCACTCAGTAATTATCACTAATTAAACTTATGCAAGGAGCAGAAACCTATCATTACATGCTGAGCAGAGGGGGAGAGGAAGAGAAGGAAAATAGAGACAGAGATGGTGGAAAAGGAAAACAACTAGGAGAAGAATTAGTGCTCTGGTTGTTATCACACACTGAGGCACGAAGAAATGTCTCACCTCGTATGTAACTCTCATAGGACAGGAGTCCATTTATTTGGCTGTAGATGGCAGCCGGGCGTGCACCGTAATCACGAACTGAGCCGAGAACTACAAATAAGCAAGAATTTTAAAAGAAAAAGGTAATTCAAAGAGTGTTTGTTGTAGGTTTCTTATAAGCCAGCACTTTCAACCACTCTACAATTTCTTTCCACAAAAAACTAAAAACAAAAAAGTCTTTCAAATTCCTGGTTTGGTTTCAACAATATACACAATACAGAGACTGCACAGGGGTCAGGATCATGGAGCCCGGCGTATAACAAATATGATCAGAGAAGCTGTGACCGCAGTCTGAGAGCAGCTGTCGACTTTTTCCTCTGAAAACCCTCCAATGGCCAAACAAAACTCTGACAAAGAGGAGCCTGTATGGGTTCGGTCCTTTTTAACTGTTTTTCATCAGTCAAACGCACCGTTTACCCCCGTCCTCCCCTCTGCGGTGGAGAGAAACGCAGTATTGGCCAGCTGTTTCAATTGCTTCCAGACCCTCACAGCGCCTGATATGAGCTGGGGCACAAATATGAAGGGAATGCAACAAAAAAAAGGAGTTCAGATTGTGAAATGCCTTCATGGATTAAATATGATTTCCTCACCCTGCCTGGGTTTACATGGTTTTCAGGGGTTTTATCGCCATTAAACATTTTGTATTGTTTAAAGAAAATGATTAGATGTTGAATGATACTGTAAACCTGAGTTTTACCTTCTTTGTTTTTATGTTGGGGTTTTATTTGCTTTCTCCAGGGATGACTTCAACATCAAGGTGCTTCAGGCTTTCGTGGAGCTGCATGAATTTGCAGACCTAAACCTCGTCCAAGCGCTACGGTCAGGGGAGCGATTAACTTAACTATCGAGCAGGAGGGGGGGATAATAATTTCAACAGTTAACAGCATTGTGCGAACCCTGCGCCTCTTTATTGCAGGCAGTTCCTGTGGAGTTTCCGCCTGCCCGGTGAGGCGCAGAAGATCGACCGTATGATGGAGGCCTTTGCTTCGCGGTACTGCCAGTGCAACCCTGGAGTTTTCCAGTCGACAGGTTAGATGCACAGCACGTTGCTGTGGTGTAAACCAGTGATTGCTATGCAGATGATCTTTAGTCCTCTCCATTTATTCAAGAGTTTTCAAATCAGATCTTTCAGATTAATTAAACTATTCTTTCTGCATCATTTTTTTTTTTTTACCTCAGCAGTCAATGTAAGCAAAATGTGAAATCCAATTACTGCTCACAGTCTGCCCATCAAGAAAACATCTAATCAGATGTGCCTGTAGATATACTGCCTGAGTGATGGCCCGTTTTTATTAATGCATTTCAACCATTAAGCCATAAGAGTTGATGTAACTAAAGCTCAACGAGGATTAACCAGATTAAAGTAAGTTACATTCGAGCTTATGAGTAAACAACCAATGCATTATTCAGGGAGGCTCAACCTGTCTTGAGTGATACATGGTGTTGTGGTAAACAAAGGCAGCAGCTACATCTGTCAATAAATAATTTAAAAGGTTTCACAGGAACCTTTTGTGTGTTATACCATGGCAGGTGTATGTGGTGTTTGGTGATTAAGCTTCATGCTTAAAAGACTTTTTTTTTTTTTGTTGATACATTGACTTTTTGAATAGTTTACATACTGGACATTCCTGTGGTACATGTTTCCCCGGCCTGTAACGAAGTCTGATGATAGGCAGGCGGGCATTTTTATTATGTGTTTTGTGACAGTCAGTGTGTGGGTGCACTGGCTCCTGTTCATTGTAGTAAACTGCGTATTGAAGCTGCAAAAAACACAACACAACCTCAGATTTTTCAAAATTCCCACGAGCAAGCGCAACCTGGGTTTCATCCAGCTCGACAACATGGCATTCGCCTCGCTCCGGCACCTTTTTCCCTGTGGTGCTTTTGGTACAGAGGTCCTCATTTGCAAAGTAGCAGGCAGACAATAGGCTGTGCGGGACAGCCACAACCAAAGTGTGTCAGTGAGAGAGGAGACAGACAGACGGGAATGAATGATTCATTTACAGGCAGCCACTGGCTCATGTGAGCGTGTCTCTCTCCCTCTGGTCTGCACACACTTTTTAAAAATTCTAATTTTATTTTTTTTTTTATGTAACCCAAAATGTATTAAAATTGTTAACAGTGATAATTGTATATTAACAGCAGGCATAAATGTGCTCACTGTGGCTGGACACGGGCTTTTTCTAATGCATTGCATCTCCCCTTTCTATTTCTCTATCTCAGACACCTGCTATGTGCTGTCGTTCGCCATCATCATGCTGAACACCAGCCTGCATAACCCTAACGTCAGAGACAAGCCCCCCGTGGAGCGCTTTATCTCCATGAACAGGGGGATCAATGAAGGTGGAGATCTGCCAGAGGAGCTTCTCAGGGTGAGGATTTGTCTGTACCAAGTGTGTGGTGTGATGATTTAAATGTGCGATTGCCCTGCTGCACGCACTCCATACCAATGAGACATTTAATTTACTAGCTTCCCCCCGAACCATCTCTCTCTCGCTCTATGCAGAATCTTTACGACAGCATCAAAAACGAGCCCTTCAAAATCCCAGAGGACGACGGGAACGATCTGACGCACACCTTCTTCAACCCCGACAGGGAAGGCTGGCTCTTAAAGCTCGGTATGTGCATTCAGAGGCACAAAATTAATCTTCATCGTGTTGGTTCATGTTGGTCAGCAGAGCTTCGGCGTCACTGTGCTGAGCCGTTCTTTTCTTTGTGCTGGTGAACTGTGGTTGTTTCTGTGACCTGTTTATAAAGGGCCTGTGCTACCTCACCTTAGCAAAATTAAACATAAAGTTGCTGATTGCAACCGTATGCTGTATTTTTGTTAACAGATTAACATAAATTTGTGACAGACAAAACTACAAAAATGGTACCTATAACCAACAAACTGTATATGGCATGGTTTCCTGCATAACCACTTGTATTTTTTGGCAAATTCATTGCCTGTTACCGCTGTCACATGTGAGCATGCAAGAATTAATGTTAACCACCTAGAGAAGCCTCTGATTCGATTAAATATTTCACAAGATTCACTCCAGAATAATTGAAACCTTAGAGAAGCGAGGTGACAGCAAATGGAGAGGGCTGGGGTTGATCACGCAGCACGTGGAGAGTGCTGAAGGTGGAAGCATGGCTGAGAGGATCCATGAGAGGTGGGCAGGCAAGGAGCCGAGAGTAGAGTGGGGCAGGGAGTTCTGGTGTGGTTGATGGTGCGAGACAGATTTGCGGGAAGACAGCATGAGCATGAGCCACAAACACAGGGGAGACTCTGTTGTCAGGCAAGTAAGACCGCAAGGAAACAAAGAAGTAGGCGAAACTAAGTCGGCCTCAGCAAAAGGTTTCAAAGGAAATTTGTGGTGCACCTGCAGCATGTCTGTTTTTTTTCTTCATCCATCAGCTGGAGACCTCTCCTCTTTGTTTTGTCTAGTATTCTCTTCTCCTTTTACAGTAATCTCTGCATTTTCTCTCTTCATCTTCCTGCCATGGTGTTTTTTTATCTCTTTTTTTTCCCTCCTTTGTTTTGGTTCCTCCCTCCCTCTCTCTGACCTCTGTTTCACTCTTTGTTCTGCTCTTCTATTCTGCTCAGAGATGGCTGCCCCCTCTTTAAATCTCTGTATTAGGAGGAAGGTAACGCTTTGTCTTCATTCCTCCTCTCAATTCATCACAGAGCGCCCTCGTTCTGACACTGGCTGCCATTATCTCCTTAACACAACAGGCCCTTGAACATGCTAACCTGCTCATATAATTGTGTTGTTGTATCATAGCCGTAAATGGGAAAATAAGTGTGTAAGCAATGTGACGTGATGGATTATCTTATTTGAAGTTAGGTCAGAGGTCAATGACATGGCTCATTCTGCACGGGGATTGGCTGCATTATTCCTCTTGTGACTACTAAGAAGGAACACAGTTAAGCTCGTGCATACGGGAGCTCTAATTTTACTCCATTTTCTAAAATTTCTTGCCTTTTTCCATATTAAAAAAGCCGTATAAGCTCGCCCAATATCAGCTGTACCATTAACTTTAAAGCTTGCCCACAGCCACGAGAATCCAATCTGCAACCTCACTGAAAGGAAGCATAAAATTAAATAACAGCCATGAAAATATCAGCAAGTCAGCCAAAAGGTTAGGCCAAACTACTCGTCAACAGCACGTCAATTTTTTGGTAGATGCCAGGAATCATCGTGAGTCATCCCGACCAGCTGAACGGGTCATCTCATGCTCTCTACCACTACCCTGCACGTCACACATCTCCTCTTCCTGCCGGAACACGCAGACACGCTCGGGCTTCAGTGAATGGGGCTGCTTGAGTTTGCACTGTGGGAATGCATACCTACGGTTGCGTGGCTGGTCACGCGGTGAAACATTAGAGAGCCTTTCCCTTTCTTCATTGTCCTTCATTTGTTCCTGCCCTGCAGGCTTTATTACCTGCTGCACATTCAGGGATTCCTCTGTCTCTCTAGCAAATGAGCTGCACTCACTGGACTGTTTTAAATCTTTCGAATTCTTACAGAAGTATATTGGACTCTAATCACAGCTACGTCGACCTCAAATGTTTAAGGAGCAACGAAGCTCCTTAAAACTCCTGATTTATGTTGTGCTGGTAATCTGAGGCACAAACAAGGTGAATTAAATAGGGAGGTATACATTTAACTGACTGCTTTGCCTGAGGGCAGCACAGAGGGTGGTGGTTAGAACTGTTACCTCACAGCTACAAGGTCCTGGCCATCTGGCCGCGGCCTTTCTGTGTGGAGTTTGGCTGGACAGGCTGGCGATCTGTCCAGGTTGTACCTACCTCTCGCCCTATGCCAGCTGGAATTGGCTCCAGCCCATCCATCCATTTACCAACTCAAACTCCTATAGTTTAATCATAGCAACATTACAATTTTTCATAAAACGACATTTATTTGAGCTTTCTGTAAACAAAAAACTGATGATGGCTCTATATGATAAACACGCATGCGGTTCCCTGGACTGCAGCAGAGTAAAACTTCTATTTTGTTAACTAGTCCAATAAATCTTACCAGGCATTAGGATGATAATCTGGGTCACATAAGCATTACGTTATTGATTACATCAGTGACAGCTGCTTTGTGCACATTTCATCCAGTCAGCAAACAAGTTATTATGAAGATTATATGTTGACATCAGTGCCATATTTATTTTTTTGACTACATAGATAAATTGTTTATCGTGTTGTTGATAGGGTAATTATCAGGAAATCCAATAATCCCAATCATCCGTTTTTTATTTGATGACAGAGCTAGATGGACAGATTGTAGAGAACTCCTTATATTATGCATTAATGCATTAAAATGTTACCAAGACTGTCACTGCAACAATCACGGGCCATTATTTATTTTTTTTCTGTTGCTTTCTATTTAAAAACTGTCAGGCTTTTCTCACTTTTCTCAGATCGGGTCAGGGCACTGCTTCTCTTAGCTGTCGCATGTATGTAGTTTGTATGTGTCTGCGATTCCTGCTGGAGGGGAAACCCCTTCGTTCCCCTCCAGACCATTGCCCTTACAGGCATCAGTCTGGAGGGACTGGGGGATAAGGGTCTGATTCGGTCTTATGAAGCTGGCAAATGTTGATTAGAACCAGATGTGGCACGTGAAACAAAGGTCCCCTGCAGGTTAGCTTCCACATACACAAACAGATTCACTTCTTCAGTTTAACCTCATACGCTGTTTGTTTGTCCCTCGCAGGCGGCCGAGTGAAGACGTGGAAGAGGAGGTGGTTTATACTGACCGACAACTGCCTCTATTACTTTGAATACACAACAGTAAGTAGGCAATTTGTTGTGTGTCAGGACAGAATTTGACCATTTCTTCTTGCTCTTTAAGCTCGCTGTGACACTAAAGCCAGGAAATAGTTATCTTAACTTAGCACAAAGAATTCAAAAGTGGAAAATTGTAGTTAAAATAGTAAAAATGTTGCACAGAAATGAAACTGTAAATGACTGAAAAGGCAAAGCAATACTTGTCCAGAGAAGAATGAATGCGTGCGTGTGGCCTTTTATGTTGATCATGGTTCTTTGTACGTAGTGCATAAATGTCCATAAAGAGTACCGTCTCGCTGCCATTTTTTGTGACCGTCTTCTACCCTTAGTTAAAGGTGTACCATGGTAAAGGAGTGCTTTGCCAGTTCTTAAAACTTAAAAGCTCTGGTGACGGTGAAAACGTATGCACAACGTGCAAATTTATGCAATTTGTATGTAAAAACGACATATGTTCACACACAGGCCTCGATCACACCCTTTCTATAGTCAAATACACAGAAAATGAAACAGTACTTTTTATTTGAAATATTTTAATCAGTCATTATGTAGATGTTACGACCTTTAGTACCTTAGGTAGTTTATATGTTAAGTTTAATCAATATTGAACCAGTTGTCCAGGGGCAGTTTGACACACATGCAATCAATCATTGCAGTATGATGCTGGTGGTAAAATAATCTATGCTAAGCTATTCAGCTAATTCCACTGCATCCATGACTTGGTTTTCTATCTCTGTGGCCAACTCTCAGCAGGAATGCAAGTAAATATAATCTCCAAAATATGAGACTGTTCCTTTAAGAATGCATCTGTAATCAATTTTACATTATTTTAAAATATTTAACCCAGGACTGTTTAGTACAGTTTTGTGAATAGATATAGTAGAAATGGATTAAACAAAGAGGCATCAGATTAGTCTGACACACACGTGCACGCGCGCACACACACACGCACACATATTGGCACTGGTCTGTGCCTTCCAGCTTTGCTATTTAACAGATGCAGCCCCCTTGACCTAAATGAACCTCACTCCAGCAATTAACATGAGACATCCTAGGAAACATCTGCAAAGTCTGCAACACACATCTGGCCCTGCTAAGCTATAAGCCAAGTGTCTCCCTCAAGCCCACGACCATGAATCCCTCAGCTCACACAAACGCCTTCTGTGGTGGGGGGCATACACAGAGCCAGCTGTGAGCAGCTCTCCCAGGGCATTTCCTCCCCCCACACTTTGCCACCTCATTAGAAGGAAGATGACAAGCAGGACATGGGGCTGTTCCTCAAGAGCTCTCCCAACACACAAACACATCTCACATCTGGCCCCGCAGACACAATGTGGGGGGATGGAGAGAGTCGGGTTACATCTCCTTTGGGTGACCAGCATGAATAAAAACCTTCACTGTGCTTTAATTGAACCTTGATTTTTACTTAGATGCATTCAAACTCAACATAAAGGTAAAAATGGCACCTAAATACCAAACGTGTTGCATCAAAAACTGCTCTGGAAAAAATGTTGTGGCACACATATTTTTGATTTCTTGATATTTGAAATGTATTATTATGTCAATCATGCCTGAAAAAAGCATCTGAGACCATAAACTCACTGGAAATGTGTTTACTGAATTCACAAATCAGGCTAGCAAATGGTTTGCTTCTGTCCAGACAATTTTTTTTTAAAACTGGAGGCTACATCCATCTTTTATATACAGTCTGTGACTAGGGCATGGCAGCCATGCTAGCAGCACAAGGCTATTGGTATCACAGGTGATCTGACAATGATCTAGGCAGAATCCTGCAGTATCTTTTGTTACTCTGACTTCATTTGCACACAGATATGAATATTATCTTCATTTTATATGGTGATAAAATGATGTGCATGCAATGAATAAGTGATACTGAGGTTTGTTTTTCTGTGTTTCTTCAGGATAAAGAGCCTCGTGGGATCATACCTCTGGAAAACCTTAGTATCAGAGAGGTGGATGAGCCGAGAAAACCTGTAAGAAACACCTCCTGTCCCTGTGAATAAATCCGCCTCTCATTTAAATTTAAATACAGTTGCACTGCCAAGAAAAACAAAACACTAACAATGTGTTCTCAGATTTTTTTCATCATGTAAATTGACTGTTTCACGATTTTTCTTTAGAACTGCTTTGAGCTCTACAACCCCAACCACAAAGGTCAGGTGATCAAGGCCTGCAAAACGGAGGCGGATGGACGCGTCGTCGAGGGAAACCACGTAGTATACAGGATATCTGCCCCCACTCCGGAGGAGAAAGAAGAGTGGATCAAATCCATCAAGTAAGAGACGCCGTGTTAGTGTGGATCCATTTACACTGAGAGGGCACTTAGCCAACGCCTGCCTGATCCCATGTGGGACTTTCTCATGTCTGACCTTGACTGTGAGAAGCCCACACACACACACACACACATGGAGCTGCGAGCTTAATCATAACTATGCTTGAGGCTTGAGTACACACACACATGCAGGCTGGTGACTAAATGTGACTCATTTTCTCACACTTCCATGCAGATAACACTCGGAGGTGATGTCTGCTCTGCTGGATAAGCACACTTCCCTCTGATTAGCGCGCAACAAGCAAAAGGGGACAGACACACAAACACACACACACACACAAACACACCTGCTCAGACACAGTGCACTGCTGCACACTTAAAAGCATGATGACAGCTTTAACGCGTTCCCATCCAAACACTTCCTTGTTAACCAGACAGAGGAGTGGAGTGGAGGTGCTGCTGCAAATTGGACCCACTGGGTATTTTTTGAGCTTGTTGGTTATGATCGGCTCCTCCTTCAATGTAATCAATATCAGGCGAAAAATCACATTGCTGAATCTTTCCTGTGCCCTGATGACATGTGATCAAGGTTTAAGGGTGAGTTACTGGCATCTTATTTTGGTGAGCGTGGCCTGGGGTATGGTTAGAGAGACTGAAAACTGCTCATTTTCTTGGTTTGGAAAATGTAACATCAGTGTGGGGGGACTGTTGGCTTGTCGTGGCTGCACATCACAAAGTCTCCTCCTGTCACTTTGGCAGTAGAGTGATTACACATTAGACTCAGCGGGACAGAGCTGTGCTGCTGCAACCACTCTCTGGGGCGGCAGACTATCCTGGGGTCAGCAGATTACACACACACACACACACACACACACACACACACACACACACACACACACACACACACACACACACACACACACAATGTCCGGCCTGATTCAACCTACAAGGCTGGAAACTGCTGTTGTAGAAACTGTTCTGCACTTTTCCACCACCATCAGGAATCTGCTATAGAAGTCCACGTTAAATACCTCATGGTTGACGAGCAGCTGCGCTAACGAAAAACGTAAAGCAGTTGTAATTTTTACAATTTTATGGCAACTCCGTATCACATGTGCGAGGTGAAAGATGCTCATTGTGACAAACACACACATGATTCACACTTAACCCACAGTTCCTCTTTGCTTCATGAAGTGTTGGAGCTTTTTTTTTTTTTTTTAGCTCGTGTTGACTTTACAGCCCACAGCTAATTTTGGTTCAGTCTCTCGCCTTCACAGCACAGCAGTCCTTAATGTACGCAAAGTTAGCAACTACCTAAGGACATGACTTCTGCTGAACTAAGAGACACAATTCTGGTGCTGATGAACTATTAGATGGGTGATTTATTTCAGCTATATAGACAAAACAGGATGGGTAGGATTGATATCTAGTTCAGGGTCATGGGAGGGGCTGTAGCATGCCCCAGCTGTTATTGGGGGGGAACATCCCGGAAAAACCATCAGCCTGTCGCAGAGCTGACACGTACAGACTAGATAGAAGCAGTTTTGCTGATGTTACAAATAGGTGTTGTCGTTGTTAAATCTGTTCCTTCCTGTCCTCCACAGAGCAAGCATCAGCAGGGATCCTTTCTACGACATGCTGGCCACCAGGAAGAGGAGGATCGCCAACAAGAAATGATGATGACTCACCCTCAGCTACGTCAAGTGTCGGCAGCATTTTGGTCATCAGAGGAGTCCTGGTGTGTGTGTGTGTGTGTGTGTTTAAGAGTCTCAAAGGCTCATTCATACGTTCTCCGTCAGGCTTGTGGGACATGCAGTAAATCATATGGGACTAACATGGACCATCCCTACTTCTGCCTGAAGATTTGTCCACACCTCAGTTCTTGGCATTGAAGATTTGTTCACAATTGAAGATTTCAGTCTCTCACAGACAAAAAAATAATAAGAACGGAAATTCTCACCACAATAGACAATAATGGAGAACAGCATGAGGACTTCATGTATTTGGAGATAGCCATAACTGTAATCATTAGTCTTTTTCATCATGCCCTAATGTGAGACTACCCTCTGCTGGACACATAAGGTGCTGCAACCCAT
>VURO01018214.1:0-12698 GCA_015108175.1 Pelvicachromis taeniatus
ACGGCCTCATGTGGCAAGAGTATGCAGGCAGTACCTGGAGGATGAAGGAATTGAAACAATTGAATGGCCTTCACGATCCCCTGACTTAAACCCAATAGAACATCTGTGGGACATTATGTTTCGGTCCATTAGGCGCCGCCAGGTTGCTCCTCAGACTGTACAACAGCTCAGGGATGCCCTCATACAGATCTGGGAGGAAATGCCACAAGACACCATCCGTCGTCTCATTAGGAGCATGCCCCGACGTTGTCAAGCATGCATACAAGCTCGTGGGGGCCACACAAGATACTGAAAAGCATTTTGAGTAGCAGAAATTAAGTTTTTGAACAAATGGACTAGCCTGCCACGTCTTCATTTCACTCTGATTATAGGGTGTCTACACAATTGAGCCCTCTGTAGGCAGAAAACTTTTATTTCCATTAAAAGACTTGGCATCCTTTTGTTCCTAAGACATTGCCCTGTTGTTATTTGTATAGATATCCAACTTTATATTGAGATCTGATGTATCTAATGTGTTTCTTTGAAGTGTTCCTTTAATTTTTGTGAGCAGTATTATTAAATAACACCATACAGGCCATTTGATTCATATCAAGGGTTGCAAAAGCATTCCACAAACATAAAACACACAAAGAATCTCACAAAGATGAGCATGGCTGTAAAAAAATGACACAAACCAAAATAAACATTCAAAGTTTATTCAAAATACATAAAACAGTCACAGTCATAATCCCATGTTATATGATCAAATCTATAAAATGCGTAATTTACAAAGGCATGACAGCAATCCACATTCTTCACTTGCAGTATCTGTCTGCTTTCATTTTGCTTCGCCTGCAATAAATAAAAGGACATGTTATATTCAGGGTTACAGTCAGTGCAAATAATATGTGTATTAATTCAATACAACACAGCTCTAAGCAACACCGCCATGCAAACACATTTCAGACAGTAACTACAGAACTGATTTGTGTAAGACTTTATATACTATAAGAGTAGATATAGATTACACCAAGACAACAAAGCAGCATAAAGCCTCTGAAAATTTCACTGTGTAAAAAACTAAATCAGAAAAGAAACATATCAATGCTCCCCAGTTATTTTCTAAACCCTTGAAACCTACTTGAATTTTTTAACCAAGATTTTTTTTGAAACGGAATCACAAAAAGAAGTGAAGTGCAGGTATAAAGTGGATTTTGAATGCACACATGCTGATCTTGAATGCCACCTTTTCATTGCTTTGTATTACACAGTGTGTGAACATACAGGCCTCTGCAGTACCTGAATGCATTCTTTATACATAAAACACTGCTCTGGCCCTTTGAATTGAATAACTTCTTGTATAAACACTCTTTTGAGAAAGAAGATCCCTTAACGGAGAGCACTCATTAAAAGAAGCGCAAGTGGCTGACAATAAGTATATAATACGCTTATTTTCACACCTGTCGAGCAAAGCTTCGTGAAATTTTCCATCTGTCCTGGCTTTCTTTAGCACAGTGGCGTCGTCCTCGTTAACCCTGAGCCTTCGATCTTGAAAACTCTGAAACTTCTTCCTGTAAGTCACACACACAAACACACACCATTATAAACCTCACTATCCAATTAACACACACAGAGAGAAATGTTCACTGACATGAAGGCTTTAAGCAGCTAAAACATTTAAAAATAATTCCAAATAATGCTCCCAGGTATTATCTAAATGTTGACAGGGGCACCTAAACAGCAAAAGGCTGAGTGGTTAAGCCTACCAGCTGCCACCAGCGACCACTGTTATTTAAATACTCAGCTGCTGGAAGCTTTAAAGGGGGTAGTAGGATCTCTCATTTAATTAATACATTTTGCTGTGGATCTGAATAAGCTTCAACTGAATATCATAAAATCCTGAAAAAAAAAAGAAGCTTCAAATAATCCCTCATTTTAACATAAGCCACCTTAACAACATACTTATATATCTCAGACAAAACCTTCATAAACAAGCGTGGCAGTGTCGGAAACCTCTCTGATATTTACTTTCTCTCCCCTTCTGCTTGCATTTTGCCATTCCCAAGGCGCACTACATCCTGAAAAGCATTTCAGACGCTAAACACTACATCAAGACACAGGCTCAAGGGCAGCCATTATCAACATGTCAGCAAGATGAGTCCATTTCCCCCCGCATTCATCTAAAACAAATAATAGAGTGGCCAACGAAAGCCAAAGCATGCCAAGCAAAAAGAAACAAAAAACACAGCTTCAGACATATTGCCCAGAACTTAATAGGCCACAGACAGGCTGTATATAAAACACTTGACGCATCGGAAGTGAAAATGCGCCGCTGCCTGCCTTCTCATCACGCTTTTACAGCACACCATCAATTGCTCCTTTAAAGGCATGGGATTGATGAGGCAGATGCTTTAAGGCGTGATCCTCCTCACACCCAGGCATGTATTTTTGCTGTCCAAATCTTGCCAGTACAGACTGACACATGAAGATAATTGTGAGATAAAGAAATTACTTGTTTTCTTATATTTTCCTCCCTGGTTTTAGAGGAGGCAGATGGTGCCCTGCTGAAACTGTAAAATGTCAAATTGTTGTGAAATATTCAATTTAATTACTGGCAGGAAGCATCGAGAGTTTGAAAGACAAATTCCAGTTGCAGTATGAATTTTTTACAAAGAAAGTTGTATCAAAGCAGATTTTATGATTTACAGAAAATGGCACAGAAGAAGATGATGATTGTTTTGAAGCTGACGATTGGTCCAGGCTTGGGTTGTCTAGGCCAGTGTTTCCCAACCACTGTGGCACCGCGGCACATAGGTGTGCCGTAAGAAATGATCTGGTGTGCCATGGAAGATTATCTGATTAGTGCTCTAAGCGAAAGGCATTAACAACAATTACATTCTCTTCCACTAGAGGGCAGTACAACGTCTTGAATTAAATGGGTTGGCAACTGCCAGTAAAACGGATTACAAATTACATCATATTCATGCTGCGAGTGAGACAATGCAGCGCATAGATAAATATTTGACAGGAAAAAGTAGTCAGTCTGACCTGGGTCCTGGAGGAAAATACCGACCCAGATAAAGGCCCTGGCATGAGTAGTGGTCAGAAGAAGAAAAAAGGTATACTGGGGACAAACCGAGCCAATTACGCTATGCCTGGTGCACAAGGAAAAATTATCAATATGCATTTTGTGACATTTTTGTTTGGTGGTGTGCCGTGTGATTTGTCTAATGTGAAATATGTGCCGTGGCTCCAAAAGGTTGGGAAACACTGGTCAAAGCAACCATCTGAATGTATTTACCTCCATGCCATATGCCAACCAACAGTATCCTATGCTAAAGTTTATCTTCAGAGCATCCAACCTCTGGTTGCTAGTGTGTTTCCACTGTAGTGACATCATCACCAAACCAAGGCACAGGTTTTCTATGATCTTTGATCGTGACATCGCCACGAATCGAGCTTTGGCCTTTTCTAACATAACACCTTTGAGCTGGGTATTTTTCATTCTTCTAACCTCTGAATCAGAAGCATCATGTGTAGATGCAGCTCACTGTTTGGAACATGAAGAAGTTGTGACCAGCAACTGGTGGTCGGGGTTCAGATGATTTACTTATGCTGAAATATTACAAATGACATGTTATATAAAAGACGTGTAATGCCTCTTTTCCACTAGTATCTACTCGGCTCCATCCGGTTTTGGTTGTTTTCCATTACAATTGAGTACCACCTCAATGTGTGTCGGGTCGTCGTAGCAACACGGCCAAAAGTCTTTTGACGTCATTTGTATGCAACACAAACACAACAAAACAACAGAGAACGATGGTACACCTGCTGCTCGATCTACGGCTTTTAGTCACACTCAGGGACACGGTGTTGGTTTTTGTGCTGCTGTTTCCCTCGTTGTTAGCTTTTAAAAATAAAAGAGTCGCTTTCACTTGTCGAGTGATGCCACTGGCTGACCAATCGGTAGCATGCAGTCTGTTGACATCACATTTTCGGATCGACTTTGCTCACTTGGAAAGTAGGTACTAAAAAGTACCTGGTACCTTTCAATGAGTGCCTTTAAATTTAATTTTCTGATGATGTTGTAAACACTGAAGGTGAAACTAGGTGAACTTTCTTTTGGAGTAGACTATCAATGAGAATTCATACTGACTGATATCTACATTTTTGCTGCAGGAGTAAAAAACTACAGTGATTCTCTGTCAGATACATAAGCACAAGAGCTTATCTGTGTTTCACTGCTTGTTACAAGCCTTTTCTTTTTCAGTAGTGGACTGTGGTAAACTGTACATGCAGCTGCTTTTCTGGTCACCTTTGAAACCTGAACGTCAAAGTATAACTACAATGTCCTCTTTTTCACTTGCCTATTTTCAAAGAGAACAGAAACTTCTGGTTAAACTTCACATTAATGGAGCACAAAAACATCTACTGAACGTGGCAAAGAGTAACAGCTAATTATAACATTTACTTATTCTAATTCACAATAACCTTTTTTAACAGAGGAGAATCCAAAGAAAATATATAAGAGAACTCAACATTTTTCCTTCATTAGTCTTTGTTTCTGCTGCTTACACATTTCATAAGCACCGCTTACAAACAGCAGAGGTTACGTACACATAATTGATCTCGCAGGACTTCACGCTGCCCCTGTCCTCATCTGCAATGTCATCTTTACGCTTGACCTCTCGTTCTGCACAAGTTCGGATCTGCTCTTCGTTCAGTGGGGAAAAAACAAAAAACAAAGAGAAAGAAACAAAGAGAGAGAGAGGAGGAGAGGGAAGTGGTGCGTTACATATCAATACCTTGAACTCCATGAAGTGAGGTCACAACATTTTCCCCCTTTCCACTTAACAGTCAGGCCCCTACAGCGATTGCATGCTTAAAATCAAAGGATTAACATGCAACCTTGTGGAAGAACACTATTTACGCATCACCTTCACCATCTCGCCATCCCCTGCTGTCTTGCTCTTGGCCACAATGTCCCCGTTGTCACTGTAGGAAATGAAACAGCTATTTGCTGCCAGGAGAGCCATTTTGCCCTGAAGCAGAACAGAAAGGAAACACAGGAGATGGGGGGGGGTTAGATTAGATAGAATTGCAGTGGGATTGGTTGTTGTGACAGGCATGAAAGGTTGCCCAATATTTGATGTAAAAGAGTTTCAAGGTTGTGCTGGGCAGCTTGTTTAGAGTTTCAACAAAGCATGAAGGCAAGCAGCGCGCTACAGTGATAAGGTAGATGCTTTCTGCATAATGAGTTAGTTGCTCATAACTTCAGGTAAATGCCATCTCCCACGGGCTTAATGTCAGTCGAGAGGTGTGTTGTATAAAGCAGGGCTCTTTGGGGCTGGCTAAACAAAAACAAAACAAAGAAACTAAAACATAAACGTCACAAAACCACAAAATATGCATGTTGTGTTTCAAGTACTACTGCTGGCATTCACGGAAACAAATATTTACAAATTTCAGGAATATAAAGTTCTTAATAAATTATCGAAAATATTTGACGTTCTTCTGTAAGTTTGAAGGTCGAAACTTCTTGTAAAAACGTTAACACGTTAATGCCGCTTAAACGTGTTAACGTAGTCATCACGATTAACGTGATTAAAAGTTTTAATGCACTCAACCTGTCTGGAGTGCAGAATGGACAAACTTTGAACAAACTGCACGAAATGCGTTGACAAAGACATTTCAGGGATTTTGAGTCAGTCTGCGCTCCGGATTGGTTAATTGTTAATTGCGTTAGTCGTGATGACAGCGTTAACGCGTTTAAGCTGCCCGTTTTAACTCGTTAACCCGGATCAATTAATGCGTTAACGCTGACAGCACTAGTCAAATGATGTGTTTATGGTATTCTGAGTAAAACAAAATGCATATAAAACATAAAAAAGAGAAAACCCAAGTAAATATATTCAAATGTCTCATCAGACCACTAATTGTTAAGTCTATTATCTTATTATCTATTGATTATCTTATTGATTCTCCAATTAATTGTGTAAGCACTACCTGTAGAGCAACCTGGTGTTCGCAGCATTATCTCAGTCGATATGCGATATTTAACTGATGCTTTATGTTTATCTTTCTGTAGCCTCTTATCTTCGTTCAGATTTCTATCTTCATGTGAACGTGTTCTCTGCACTTCATTGCACAGTGATGCTGCTGCTAGTGGGCTAATAAATGCACTGATTACATTTGTGTGACTGTCTTTTTAACCAAATCATCTCTTCAGAGTATAAAGTCAGACAGTAAAGGGACTAAAAGGCTGCGCACCAATTAAAAGTAAGACGCCAGGGTCCCTCCAGTGTTTGTTGGCAGCTACTTTGATAATGAAGGCAATTAGAAACTATGATATAATGATTATTTTTCTTATTTTAATCCAGTGCCTTCAGCGGTTAAATCTGGCTGGCGTACTCCATCTAGAAGGGTTCGATAAACCCAACGCAACCATTTACTAGATTTAGTGGAGTGATAGCTTCATTAGCAGAGAACAGAGAATCTATGGCTTTCTATTCTATGTTTCGGTAGCTTGGCCAGCCATATCTATGTGAACCTCGTTCCTTTGAAAACACTGTCCCTTTTATTAATAAAAGAGTCCATTCGTTACTTGACGACAACTCGCTTGGGACATTTATTGTATTATATAGCAACGGGGTGGTTTTCGGTTGGGTCGTCACAAGCTTCCAGGTGGATGTAAATGAAACACAAAGGACCGGGGGGGGGGGATCACCTGTTTGTTTTGGCCTGATGCTGTAGTGTGAGATAAAGCAACTCCAATTTTTAAGCCAAATGTCAGATGTTCAGGGACGACTTGTGCCAACAGCAAAAACAAAAACAAAACAAAACAACAACAAACACAGGCCATATCAACTTACTGCTAATGCAATGCGAACGTTCCCGGCAGCTGCAGCATTTACTTGGTGGGTTGAGTTATATTTTGACATAATCACAAGAAATTCAAAAGGTCTCAGGATTTATCACTGAATCAGCGTGTTTTATATGACACACAAAACAAAGTACAAGATAAAAAACAATGAGCAGAAGCCACAGTGAGCTGCATTCAACACACCGCACACCTCTTTGTGAGGTAACTTCTTCTTTCACAGCCCTGCTGCTGGCAGTCTCAAATATGTGTAGCATGAGTCTGCCAGAATAACTGAAATTGACATTAATAATATAATATTTATATTTACTTGTTTATTTATTTTACAGTGCCATTTACTGCCCTCGGATGTCTGTGAACTGCAGTATTAAACCACATTTTCTATTCCCACCAGGCACTACTCATGCTACCAATCTGGAATCTTAAAAACAGCCGATTGTTTTCTGCAGAGAACTCGCTGGACTAGAAAGAAACTCAAACAGCAGCTCTGCATATCATTATTGAACTGGTGGCCTACATTGATTAGAAGATTTACTCACATCCTGGAAGACTGGTTCCCATTGTTCCCTGGAGCCAATGGCATCAGAGCGCCCCACCACCACACCCTCGGAGTTGATGCCGAGGTACTTTCCATATCCAGACTTAAAGGCTAACCTGTGACAGCAAAAAAGAAAAAACTAAAACAGATTGTAAGAAAGGCTAATCTAATATTCAAAACACGTTTCCTGCAGAATATTTTTCTTTGTGAAAAGAATAGTTCAATAACATTAGTGTATGAATCTGAGCTCTATCACTGAAACTAATGCATAAGAAATAGCTCTGTAACAGGCAGCGTATCTTCAAAGATTGATTGCCCATGGGCTGGTAAATTACTTGTGTACATCTTGACAATAGAAACAGATCCTTAATATAAAATGCAGAAATGGGGTAATAAATCTACTTGTGAGAAGATGAAAAAACAATGTGCAGTTTATCTTTGTATACTCACCGTGTGTCTGAGAGCTTGATGGCAGTAAACTGTTCGGGAGGATCTGGTCCTTCATCATCTGAAACACAAAGCAACGTTTGCCTTTTAAAGATTTTACAGGTGTCAGTGGCCTCTTCAGATTGTTTAAGTGTTATATTATTGCTCTCATTATAATGTTGGCTTTATTCCATTTTTTGAAGCCATATGTAGTTTATCCTAATTCAATATTTGCAGTTTCTGTGTGTAAATGACTAAATGTTGAACAATAGATAAGAAAAACCTTATCTATTGTCCTGATAGTTAGCCAGTTTGCCAGTGGACAAACCTATATAAGTAACAATTAAATAAATGAATAAACACATGGTAACATACAGGATTTGATGAAAAGTCTTAGACCTGTGATCAGATTCTGGACACAGATCTTATTATTTTGACACAACGCATTTGTCAAACAAAACTATGATTAAGTATTAAATATTTACTCTGTAACAATCATGTAGAATCTCTTCTAACACTATAACATCTTTGAACCTGCTTCGTGTTTTACTTATGTATGTTTTTAATAAATGATGCAGACCCTCTGGTAATGCAGTGCTGTGCTGATCTGAGTGCCTGAGATGAGGCTAATTTCTGACATTTACAATCAGTCACAATCAGAATTCACAGCCCATCATTCAGGTGAACGAAGAGCAGAGTCTGAGCTGTTAAAGAATGCATTAATGAAACAGAAACAAATGTGACATACACTGCTTTTTCAAAAGGCTGATTATGTTTGGAATATGTCAGACTGTGACCCAGTGAGATGGCTAAAAGAACATCCGCATGTTTCCACTGACCTGTGGGTGACTGCACATTTTCTCAGCTTTCTGAAAGCCTGTAACATCCACAGAGTGGCATCAGTGTAGAAATCTCAGTAAAGACCATGAAATCTTTCATCTCCTTCTCTGTGCTCTGGCTTGTGTCCTCTTTCATCTACTAGAAATTGGTGTTTGCGCATGCAGACGATGAGGACCAACTAAGGGAATTGGGATGTTTCAATCTTCCAGCCATTTTCACAGGTTCTCAATAAATGCGGTCTGAATTAATTGTTAGTAGTGTCTCTGTTCTGGGAGGACTGTGTCAATGAGAAGCGCTTCCTCAGAAGTGCCTGAAGGCAGAAATGGGAGAGTTGGCTCTATCCTCCTCCTCCTCAAGTCAACCCCTGTTCAGCCTTTTCAGTCTGGTGTCTGGATTTACTGCCTAAGTAATTACTGCTTTGTGGACTGAAGGCGAATCCAGGAGCCTACAGTAAACCTCACCTCAGATTAGGTTTGCTTCTCAAGTTTGTACGAGCGTGGAATAAGTAAAAAGCTGCAGACTTTACATCTTCATTTAAAATGACAAAATGAAAGGCAGAACCACTTATATCCTACTGTACACCCCCCCCCAAAAAGCATAATCCTGTTCTTCAATTTTCCTTGCTTGAAATCAACCTCATGTAGATAAGTATACACATAAAATAGTCTGAATGTGTTGCAAACAAGGACACGCTTTGTTTATAAAATTCCAGTCAATTAGGGGAAAAAAAAAAGAGTTCATTACTATGATTACTATTATGACTGTCAAAGAAAAGCATTGTCAGCTGATGCGTAGCTCTTTTGGACTACTGCAGCACTACTGATATATTCTGAAATGACGGCCTTAAAAATAACTTTGCTTTCTTTCAGATACAGAAAAATATGATCACTGTTTAATCAGCTGGTAGATGTACAATTATCACATCTGATCTAATGTCTGGAAAAATCCACACCGATGACAGTAATAATTAAAGAGGCAAGCAATCTAAATTCTGATTTCAGAATAATGCCTCATGTCGCTTAAAACAAACAAACAAACAAAAAAAACTCTTGAATGAAATTTACTTCTACGCTGTCTAGATACAGCACAGGAACATAAACTTCAAGTAGTTTTACACTATTTATCAGCTGATAACTTCCACTGTCTCTAGAATAAGCCATGAATCTTTGAGAAACTCAGTTAAATTTTGATGTAACCCCAGTCTCTCCTCTTACCTCTGTGTGGTGAACCGAGTGTGAAGAGACCGGTATCCAGGGCATGGATGTATGCATTGTTCTGCATCTCTATGGCAACTGTTCCTGTAATTTCTCCAAAGCCACTTACAGACCACCAGCCACCTAGTGAGAAAAAAAGATCCATGTAAGAGATTAAATAATCCATGGGACTACAGTGAATTTGAGATACATTAACAGTAGAGAAGAATATATAACTTAAGTCATGAATGTAACACAAATGTTAATGTTTGAATGAGTTTGATCAGACCCCTCTAATTTTTTCTTTTTTATATATATATGTGAAACAGACGTCATCTTAACTGTTTGTATGCTCAAAGAACGCTGACTGCTTAGCGGACAAATTATTAATGTAAAATACAGAAGATATACATACCGACAATATCAAGCCTTTCCTCTTCATCTGTGGCTTTTCTTTTCTTATCTTTGTTTTTCTTCTTTTTCCTGTGAGATTAATATCAAGATGATAAAGATCAGCTTCTTAATGAGCTCTAGTTAATACAAAAATTAATGCAGGTATATTTTACCCTGCCAGATACAATTATTACAATGCATACATACATATTCCAATATAAGGAAAACTTATAGTTGGCAGACTGCTTTGTTTTAGTATTTTATGATTTTTTTCACACACAAAAAAACCCCAAACTAAAATGTCTTAATATGTAGGGAAAAAAAATAACCTTGCAAGAAAATCCAAGCATTTGCCTTAGAATGCAACTTCCATTTTCTTGGAATACTAATAAATAATATATACCAGATACTAAGCAATGCCAAATAAATAAGTTATCATTTATTATTCAATATGGAGAAAAGATTTAAGGACTTCTGTTTCTCCATAAAAGTATTCAGATCTAGTGAATTTTAACCCATATTAAAAAACGAGTTGTTCTGAGTGCGTCTCAGTTGCTTGGAGCTTTCAGTCCATGTGGTTATTTTTGTTCCTTATAATAAATATGATGTTTTTGTATTGTCATCCTGCATAATGTGTGGGGGTTTTTTGTAGTTCTTTCTCTCTCACTTTATTTAAGATTGCTAACAGATTAGCATATGTTACTCCAGTTTATGTTTTTAGAAAAGCCTTGAGGATGATGGTTTAACAACACGCCATCTTTAATATCTTTCTGTGTATTTTGACTGGAAATTATTTCACTGCCAAAGCACTCTTTTCAAAGACTTTCCTGTCCAACCTTAAAGATTGTAGATGTCTTGGTTAACTACGGGCTAAGGGGTTAGTTTCTTCTTTGTAGCATTACTGTTAGCCTAGCCTAGCGTATTACTTAAAGCTAGCAGAGAAGAGCACATAACAAGCCCCGAAAAGTAGTTGAGGTGGCATCGCTTAATGCCACAACGCAAAAATAGCCCTTACCCTTTATTATGACCTTTCAAAACCAGTTTGGTAGATTTTACGTGTGCGTATTCCGCCATTTCTTTAGCTAATGTTAACAGGTAATGCAAAAAACATACGCCGTTTCCCGTACAGAAAAGTACGGCGGCTGCGAAGGAACAATCTGAACCTGACCGTTCAACCCATACATCCTCTAAATCAACATGAATAAAATATTGCTACCTGCTACTATAAGCGACATATACAACTAATCTAAAGTACAAGAATACTAATCATAGAAAAACTAATTAAATTAAGTACTCTGTAGAGGTACCTGCTGACCACCTCCACGTCATCTCCCTCTATCTGAACAGACGTGGAGGTGGTCAGCAGGTACAAGCAGGTACAACACACAGCACCTGTATAAAAAAGGCCAAACCAGACTCTATTTTCTCAGGAGGCTGAGGTCTTTCAACACCTGGAAGCTCCTGAGGATGTTTTACCAGTCAGTGGTTGCCGGAGCACTATTTTATGCTGGGGGAGCAGCACGGCAAAAAAGGACTCATCCAGGCTGGAAAAACTAATCAGGAAGGCTGGCTCTGTGGTTGGTATGTAGCTGGACACTCTGGCGACAGTGGCAGAGAAAAGGACAGTAAAGAAACTGCTGGACATTATGGACAATTCTGGGCATCCTCTGCATATGGCCATAAACAATCAGAGGAGGATGCTCAGCGACAGGTTGCTTCTCCCAAAGTCTTGGACCAACAGACTTAAAAACTCCTTTGTCCCACACACCATCAAACTGTTTAACTCCTCGCTGGAGGGGAGAGGGAGGGGGAACAGGAGGACAAGGGAGGGGGGAACAACTAATAATCTTATCTTATCTTATCTCTCTTAGGTAGAGTGTGGTCAGAATATAAATTGCAATTAGTACAGCATTACGTCATAATGGTAAGACATTCAAATTTTTTGAATGTTAGTATATAAAATTGTACTGTTTCACATGAAATAATATTATTTATTATATTCTGTGCTACATTTGCAAATATACAAATTAGTACAGAAGCATTATCACAGATAATCACAGTTCAGTAATCAGTCAGGCTAAGATACTTTAGAAACATCATTATTAAAATCTATCCCAGACTGATTGGTGGTGGTTTTTATGCTGTCCATTGTTAACAGAACTCCTAACACAAAAGTTTATATATAACAGGAATCTAAACATGGAGGTAAAGACCTTTTTCAGTAACTTTTTAATTCCCTCATCACACAGTCTTTCACATCACACACACACACACACACACACACACACACACACACACACACACACACACACACACACACACACACACACACACACAAAATGTTACATGGTCTCTAAGTCAAACCCATACAACCCTTCTCACAAATTCATAAAAGGACACCAATCAGGGTAGGTGGAGGAGGCATGGTTGACTGGGTTGGTGCTGGTGA
>VURO01018216.1:4902-19548 GCA_015108175.1 Pelvicachromis taeniatus
TTATTTCTTTTTTTTTTTCCCTTTTTCCTTTTTCTTTTTTTTTCTTTTTTTTTATTCCCTTTTTCCCCCCCCCCCCCCCCTTCCAAAATCTTTCTTCTGAACCACTTATCTTCTCTTTGACAGTCACATAAATTTGATCCCCACTCCCTCACTGTCTCCATGAATCAGCCTTTATGAATTCTGTTATCTCTGTTTGTGTTTCTGTCTGTCCGCCCGTCTCTCTCTTTCCCTCTTTAAGATTAATTTTCAGACAGCTTGTCGTCCTTCTCCAGTGGTTCGCTAATCACTTTTGTACTTTTCCTTTAGCCCGTGGCGGGAGGCTCGGGGGTAAGCAAAAGTGCAGCAGGAGGTCTGGCAGTTAACATCACGATGTCTGTCTCCCACTGGGAAAGCTGTTGCAGCAGGGGGCATATTCAACACGATTTTCCTGCCAGGAAATGCCGGACTCACAGTGGATAAAAATCACTAAATACAAAGACTTCAGTCAGACGCAAAGATAACTGTTTATGCGTCCAACTGCCACAGTCGGCTTAAGTGGTAGCAGTTATTGTGCTTGGTCTGGAAATAATAATCTGAAAATTGTCTTCAAAGGAGGTGGCATGCAGCTACCTCCCATATAATAAGCAGCTAGCGAGACGCAATCTGCAGCGATGCCTGGATAGCAAAACTATATACATGCTACAATGTGTAGATCTAAAAGGCCAGCAGGGGCACACTGCTAATTGTATACACAAAGATCAGTTCATTTGTCACAGCCTGAAAGCTAGTTGCATAATGTCCTCTGTATCCTGAAGGGGCTTTCTTCAAGTCAGGCAAATTAACCCTGATGACATCATGAGGGTTATCGCAGTTTGTGCTTAGAAAGTTAAGATTAATGAGAGAGTTATAAGAGAAAGTGGGGGGGTTTACAAAAGTAGACTTCTTAACAAGACAGGGAGGCACCAATTTTGGTGCCAGGGAAACAAAGGCGTTTTCGGTCTTCAGAGTTTCAGCTCTCCGTCACACTATTTTTGAACAGTGAGCCAGTGCAAATTTAACGTGACACAACATAAGCACTGGCTTACATCAGTAAAAGTCATCCTACTTGCAGACAGGCCAAGCAGTAAGCGAGACAAATGTTATCACATCCACACGGAGAAGGTGCTGCGTTAGCTTCACTTACTGCCTCAAAACAACGCAACTGCAAGAAAACGTGACACAGTAGCTGCACTACACACTCGACTAACTACACAAGATCATAAAAAAAGGAAAACAAAGAGAGTTAGGCAACTGAGGGGGAATTGCACATTTATTAGACCTATCACAGTGTCTAGATGAGCTTGACACAAGCAAATACCACAGTTAAAACAAATTCAGACACATCGCAGCTTCAGAGGCGCTCAGAGATAAACCTGTAGCTTGGACCATGTAAGACCTTCAAAACAAACAGCAACATTTTGAACACAATTGACCACACAGGGAGGCAGTGTAGTGAAACTAAGACCAGCGTGATGTTGTCTGTTTTACTGGAGCCTGACAGAAGCTCGTCCAGAGAATATGGATGAGCTGCAAACAAGAAAGAGAGAGGCCTGACTGATCCCAACACAGAGAGAATTTTAATAATCATGCTGTAACATGAAAGAACGGATGATCGTTTCACTGAAAGACATAGGCAGAGGGTGACTTTACAGATAATCCAGAGCTAAAGAAAACACGGCCTTGGAACCAAATTTATCCGTGTTTGTCAAATTGCAGGGTAAGTACAAAAGTCATGTCTCGGTTTTTAAGAAAGGAAGCCAGCAAGTCAGCGATAGAGCTAAAGAACTGGAGTCTGGTGGGCTTAACAAGATGACTGCAGTTTTACTGATTTACCCAGGGACTGCTGCGAGGCATCCACCTTATTATCGTCTATAGAGTCTCTAAATTTGGCCGGATTAGTTAGATAGTGTCATTTTAATGAAAGACACTGTCTGTACTATTGTAATAGGAAGACTATTTAAGTCCTTTGGTCTCAGACAGCCCAATAGTGAATTGATAAGCGTGCAGGAACATTAAGGAAACTGCCCTTTTTTACTACTAACGATTTAATGCTAATAATCTGTCCAAAGGTAAATGAACACATGACAGAAGACCAAGGGAAGCTCCAAGGAGCAATTAAGTTTCCAATTTCAGGAAATTAGGTGAACACATTAAATATATGACTGTCAAAATTAAGGGCACAAACATAATCCTCTGGGTTTTACTCGCTCATTTTGCAAGATTGTGCATCTGTAGTAGCCCAAAGTGCATAACATACCAATAAGATCTATACATGAAGTATCTGGCTTTATTTAACTTTGAGCTTAACAATTCAAACCTTGCTTTAAACGTCACACGAGGATTTCATGAGTCTGATTTCAAGGAGCTGACAGGGGGTCAAACATATGGAAAGCTTAAATAAAGCTAAAGCGAGACTGACCTGAAGCAAAACACAATATGCCATTTCTTGCAGTTGGGTAAGGGTTTCATGGGATTTATGGCAGCCTGCAGGCTATTTTTGATTTACTTTTTCTGTTTACCTCTTCTTTTTAGTTGCCTTCACATCATGTCTTCTCCCACAGTGACTTGAAGTTTACTTGGATTTGATTAAATACTAAGACATCGCATCACAGTGGATGTTTCCAAATAGGTACAGAATCTATTTATGTATTTATCACCAGTCTGGAAACATGATTCTGTAGCACTGGGTACGCCATGTTACACCTGAGGATTGTGCTTGATTTGCTTAAGAACACGTTATTAATCCCAGAAGACAATATAAGAAAAAATGGCTAAATAATATGACAGTACTGGGCTACATAATAAAGAAATAAACTTAAAGCAGAAATGATGTACAGAGAATCAGAGTGCTTTGTTGCCTGAAAATAGTGGCACAGCTCCCTCTGGGTCTTCTTCTAAAGCTGCTGCAGCAGATGCAAAAAAAAAGAAGGAGCGAAAAAAAAAAGGAAAATTCACAGAGCCTCATTCAAGAAAGAAAGAAAAATGATAGCAAATACAGAACTATGTGTCACAGAGGCAATTAGGACTGAGCAAAACAGCTCCTCACAGACTACACCAGCAGACAGCGAGACTGATCCCCTGCAGCGGATGCTACATAAGGTCAGCTCTCCATAGGTCTGCCAGTTGGCCAAAAAATACCTCTGTATTTCTGCCACCAGCACCCCTGCTGAGAGGGTGTTTAGCACTTGTGGCAATATTGTGATTTGTCATACAGCAGGTCAGCTCTGAAGCCAAATTCAGTGAATAGGCTTCTTTTTCTGGCGCATAACTTTAACAGTGATGTATGCATGCCTCGGCTACTTTGCTTTATTTAAAGAGCAAGCTGAAAATGTCACTTTATTTTTTCTGCTGTATGTTTATGGGGCTGAGTGTGGAAAAGGTTATTTGGCACTTAAGTGTTTTGTTGAGTTTTCGTGTGTTTTGTTTAGGTTTTTTGGTTTTTTTTTTTACATATTTAAGTATATGGCACTGAAAAATGAAAGCACCTGAGCTCATTTAACTGACAGTTAATTTTAAATCTGTATTACATAACAGCATGATGTGTTATGCGTTCTTTTATGACATTTAGAGTGAGGAAATGTGTGTTTTACATTTACAGTCAGCTATTACATTGAGGCTGGTAGCTTTTAACGCTTGACAATTCAGAACAACCAGATTGGGATAAAAGGCTTTCCTCAAGCTAATAATAAAAGATTGATCATTTTTTTTAAAAAGTGAAACACTTTTATATTTAAAAAAAAACAAAACACCTAAACTGTGGCCACCCCAAATGCCACGCTGCTGCGGGGGAAGTGTGACACAAACACCCTGAAGCATCACTGGAGGTAAGAGAGCGAGGCTGGATTACGGCCTATGGCGATAGGGAGGGTTTCTGATCCTTTTGCCACCTCGCAGGGATTACAGGTTTGAATTCGATATGAGCAGCCGCATGCAGCCAAGGCAGGGAATGGCAGAGTGGACAACAGAGGAAGATCACATAAAATCTATCTAGCGTTCACATGCCGTCTTGTTACCTGGATCTGGACAATCTTTAAAGAAAATATTTTTTAATACTAAAAAAAGAAGAAAAACTAGACAAACACATGTTTTGGATGACTTGGAACAACACTTGTTCTCTTGTTACTAGTATAATCCTTCATTTGTTTTGTAAAATTCAACCATCATTGAAAAGACTTGAGAGCTTTTTGTGTTTTTTTGCATGTATTTTTTTCATGTTCACACCGATTTCCATCTAAAAAATAGATTGTCAGAGCACGAGACAGGAGACGATCAATATCTGCACTTGAACTTTAGCCCAGAAACAGTCCCTGGAGGTTTCACATCATCCTACTCTGCTGAGTAGGATGATAATGTTTTCCTTTTTTCCAATTTAATAAAATCAAGCTGCAGAAAGAAAGAAAACAAGAAAAAGAAAGAATGGAAACACAGACCTAACTTCAGATCTGAACTGCTAAAATGCCCAATATCAGCAGGCAGACTTACCATAGGCTGTAGTAGCGATGATGCAGAGAAGAAGGGCAAACCGTGTCACGCAATCCTCCATCTCTGCTGCTGAAGTTTAAGGTGTTGGGAGAAAGCTGAATCTCAGTCTCTGGGGTGTGAAGACACTCGGGCGGAGGTTGAAGCGTGCTTGTCTGGTGGAAGAGCAGCAAAAGACTGTGACAGCGGAAGAGCAGAACAATTCAAGTCTTAAAAAGGTGGAAAGGTCAGAAAGTAAGAAGCCGAGGAAATGGTGAGGAGAGGAGGAGACGTGATGGCTGATAAGGCTCTGACTAACTGCCAGTTTCCAGCATGTCCCTCTCAGAGTCAGCTTGCGATGTCAAACCAAGTCCACACGTGTGTAATAGACAGCTTATGACATGAGTTTGGTCTCTGCTCTTGAACAACCATAAATATGGGGATAATTATTTATTATTAAGACGAGTATTGTAATGATATTATTGGTGGAGACAGCTGCTTACATTTCTCCCTCATAGGACGACTGGAATTTCCTTATGAGACAATCCCATCATGTTTCTGCCCGTCTTCCTGGCACACAATGAGGGTCTGAACCTAGAGGTTATCTGGTGGTCACTATGCTTCTGGCCAACGGTTTCAGGAAGCACCACGGCACCGTTTTCTTTAAATAATACCACAATGCCAGCATCAGATAAGAGGGAGACTGCTCCTGTTATATGATTCATATAGAGTAAAAGGAAGAGCCTATGTAAACTGTTTATGGAGATCCAAATGAAAAACAAAATGTCTCGTTAATTCGTTATTTCCCGCAACATCTTGCCGTAAGAGAGAAAATGGCATTAACCATGGATTAACGTGCTTTTTGAAATCCACAGATATGTATAATAGTAAACTAATAAACGCGGATTTTATCAGGCACTGCATTAATACAGAAAATATTTTGTCTTTAACACACGCACGCATCTTTCTGCCACCCATAATTCCGTGTTTTGTCGAACATTTGGCATCTTTAGAGCGGTATTTGACCAAAACATGCGCATTAAATAGTTTTTGAACAGACATGAAGCCGGAGTGCTTAGAATCTAGACAAACATTTCCCAACAGGCTTTCAGGAAATGGACCACATTGGAGATCACTGAGGGTTACAAAGATGAAGTAGAGAAAGTTATGAACAGCAAAACTTACTTTTTACGTTGGTGTCGATCTCAAATAAAGTAGGTTTATAATCCACGGGCGGGGATGTGGTGCTTTGAGCAATGTAACGATGCCAGGACTTTCCAAACTTTTTTGTGCCGTCTGGGCGGTGCGACTTTGCTTCAGCACCCCTCCCACCGGTATGCTTCTCTTTTTTTTTCTTTTTTTTTTCTCGATCTAATAAGCGCTCCCTCCGTCATGCTATTGTCATTCCGTGGAGTTTTTGACTAATAAGACTTAACTTTAGCTTTTTAAACCAACTGTGACAACGCACAAATTATTGTATTTTAAAGTTAGCTATTACAGGGCATGCTTGGATAAGAAAGGAAAACGTGCCTTATACATGTGTTGATGAATGATGATCATAATGTTGAAAGAAAAAAACACTCCTACGACACATTGCAGCTGTACTTTCCAAAGTGGGCCTGGAAAGGAGGAGGAGGATGAATAATATAAACCAAAGTTTTATCGCAGAGGATATGAACCTTCTGGAATCAGCTTCATGAGCCTTAGCTGTTTTATCTGGCACAAACACTGATCATCTAACTCACCAGCCACTTTGTTTGTTCAACTGCTAGTTAACGCAAATATCTAGTCAACCAAACACATGGCAACAACCCAGACCAGTTAAGTGTGCCCAGTGTGGGCCAGTCTACCCGCTGGAGTTCAAAGTGAGAGTCAGAATGGGGAAGAAAGAGGATATTGAATATGGCAATGTGGGCGGTCTGAGAACTTTAGATGTACAACCATCTCAGCTTTACAGAGAATTGCCTGATGAAGAGAAAATATCTAGTTGTCTGGACAAAAATGCTTTGCTGTTGCCAGAGGTCACAGGAGAGAGACTAGACTGCTTCAAGCTGATAGGAAGGCAATAACACCTTAAATAACCACTCATTGCAACCAAAGTATGCAGAAGATCGTCTCTTATTCAACACAACACTTTAAACTTCAACCAGATGGGCTACAGCGACAGAACATTTTTGGATTACTGTGGGAGATTCACATTATGGATGTGCAGCCATTAAATCTGCAGCAACTCTGCAATGCTGTCATGTAAATATAAAGCAAAATGTCACAGTAATGTTTCCAACACCTTGCAGAATCTTTAGCACAGAGAATTAAGACAGTTCTTAATGTAAAAGTTGGCCCAGCCCAATATTAGCAAACTGTACCTAATGGAGTGTCCGGTGAGTGTATATTAGAAGTATCCACTCATTCTGGTCACCAGTGGGTTGTTAGATCTTTTTAATATATTAGCTTTGTTGTGATGAAAAGCAAGATTGATCAGGCTCAGAGGTGTCATGAAAACCAATGCAACAAAAGCATTTACCGTAATTACAAAACTGCTGTAGCAAGCAAATTTACTGAGCGGTGACTTAAGCAAAATACTGGTGTCTGTAGTCAGTGCTGAAACAGATTAAAGCAGTATTCCCAGAGAGCAGTATTCCTCTAGATATCCCAGTTTTAGTTCCACACTTGTTCGAATGAGTTTGGAAAGCCACAAATGACACATCTGCCACACAACAGAGCACAAGTGTTACCAAATATATATCAACAAGAAGGTGTTTCAACAATTATTGTCACATTTGGTCAGTTCCCATCTTTCAGTGGGATGAGAAGGTTCAGATGTCTGCTCATCTCATGCACATACGTACAACATCCAAGCTGCCCAGAGCTCACGCCACACCTGTAGAACAAATAAATTGTTGCTCGTTTTGAGTTATGTACGCTCTTTTCTATTTCCGGTCACACACCTATTCGCGTACAGTATTGTCCCCCGACCAACACAGAATTGTGTAATATGGAAGTGGGTTTTTGTATGCCTCAGGGAAGCATAATTGGTATCATTACAATGCTATTATGGAAATTACACACCTATTATCAGGTAAAGGTCAGTGCTGTGTTTAATGGTCTATACTTAGGAAACCGATGCATAATTTAAAGATATTAGCAGGTCCATTTTAGTTAAAATTATTTACCATGTGTCACTGCAGGTGCTTTTCCTATGTACACCATTTTCTACTAATATCCCCACAATGCAGTAAATGCCCAAAATTACCAGGACGTGCATTTTGTGAGTCCTGTTTGTGGTGGTCATGGTGCAAAGTAGCACATGGACATTATAGATTCTTTAAAGTGTATTAAGATGGGATTGTTTTGGACTAGGATCCAAGAAATGAAATGGTAAGTGTGACAGCTGCATAGTAAGCAAGGTCAATGTCAACTGCTAGCAGCCACAACAAGACAGTTGTCAAGTTTCAGTTAAAAGGCAGAATATATTTTCACCAATGAGAGGGAAAAATCCAATCTGCTGTCAGTTGAGTGCTGTTTATATGTAACAGTTAGGAGCAAATTCACAAGTGAAGTGCCAGTGAAGTACTACAGGGGAGGATGGCACAAGGAGACAGAAGTAAAAGACCAAAACATTTTAAAAAGGAGAGAAGCCATATTTACAATTTAACAGAAAAATTGTATTTATGTATCAATTTGAAGTTCATCACTGGGCCACACCAGCTTCCCTCTGGTCTCTTCAGCAAAGCAGAGACAATTAAGTGATACCCAGAATCCCATTTAAATCACGATTTATTCACTAAATTTGTTCCCACAGCAGAATTTGGCTTTTTTTAAATTTCTGACTTTTCAATACCATCAAAGTGGATATCAGACATCATTAAAAATGTATTCCTTACATTCATAAACTGCAAATATGAAGACTAAGAAATGCAGTATTGAGACTAAAAAATACAGCTCAAAAACTCAAGGAAACATTTAAACAATGTAAATTTTTGTTTTGTTTATTTTTGCACCTTTTAATTGTACATGCATTAATCAATTACTTATTTAACATTTAAAAAAATATTTTGTCATTTTTAGTTATCTGTAAGAACGCCTTATAGAACATATTTTTTCATTAAAAAAAATTAGTGTGACATTTTAAAAAACCAAACATGGGGGGGGGTTACATTTTTCTTTGAACTGCGTTTCTGTTTGGCTACATCAGCCTCACAAAGAAAGAGTGAGAGTTCTAAGGAGTAGACACAACATCCTTCTTGCACTGAACAGACTCGGAGGAGTCATCATCGTATCAAATCAACAATGCAACAAAAGCGTTCACAGTAATCACAAAAGTCCTGTAACAAACAAACTTGCACAAACAGCAACTCTGCAGTTTTGTGGCTTTCTTTCATTTTCTCTCTGACTAATGATTTACATGTGCAATATAGGAATGTAAAAGAAATACTTAACTGCCTAGGTCACCCTTTGTGTATACAGTTTAGTGAATATGTTTAATGAAGGCAGCACATGTAAGTCTGGTTAGTATTCTGTGTATGGACTCTGTAAAATGACATCATTCCTTCAGGTGGCATGAACAAAGAAGTGCACATGTTCTGTGACACTAAACAGAGACAATTGCATGCTACTTGTGTCCACTGATCCTCAAACAACTGCAATGCTCTTGTACTGAGGAGTATGTCACACTTTGCATTTGCTTCAGGTATTTAATTACATCTGAAGTTAGCCAAAGGACAGTAGCCTCTGCTTCAATGGCATTCCTTTTTTATTGGAGCCAGCCCGCAACTCTCCACCCCCACCCATGCGTCCTTTTTCAATAACAGGAAACAATCGGCCGTCGTCTTTCATCACAAGTTGACGTTGGTTCCCGCACGGTGCCACTTGGTCTCTGTGGTGGTGCCAGCCAGCCCGTGCTATGCAGTCCACAGCAAAGTGGAAGGAGAATGAGGACTAAGAGCCAGCTTTCTTATTTCCTTATCGTACTCCGAGGGGGGATCTGACACATGGCCTTCCACTGGTAATTTCACAGACTGATACCAGATGAATAGAAGTCTGTCCGTTTTACAAAGCAATTTAACCTACACCCACAATCCCCTATGGTGTTTAATTGGCAAGACCCTCATTATAGAAAAGTCCCATTTGCAAAATCATATCTCACCTTTAAAATGTAATCCAAGGCTTTTGTTAGAGTGCGTTTATCTTTGAGTTAAAGGAGAGGCCTTGGTTATTTTTAGCCTTAAAGCTGTGCGTAACTGTCTGTGACAGTCTGAAAGCAGGTTTTTTTCTCAGCAAGTTGACACCCCCACCAAAAAACACCCCCAAAACTCTGTATACATAACTTACTGGACTGGTAGATGGAATGACTCCCATGAGATACCTGATGTCTGGGATAAAGAAAGCCCAACAAGCTTTTGCTTAGAATTTCTAGCTGACGTTAGCTCTGCTGTGCAAATAAGTGAACGCAGTTATGCATCATGTACACATTTTTTCAGATCATCTTATCTGCCTTGGCTGAAATCTTACACATGGAATGTTCCATCTGCACATTTGAAATTTGCCTATTAACCAGTTTTTTAAACTAATAATTTTGTGCATGTGAGGTCATTCACTCTGTTTAAAAAAAAAACTCCTCAAGGGGGCGCTGAAGAAAATATCAAGTCCTACATACTGAGCCTATGAAGAAATAAGCACTTGTGTTGAATGCTCAGATCTTCCCTGCTTCATTGTTCATTAGGCAGGCGTTAGACTTGGAACATTGCATAAAATCTATTAATGAAAAAAGAGTGTAAAGATGTACAAATCATTTTGACTTAGTAGTAAATTAGACATCCAAGCCATGGAAAGTGAGGGAGGAAAAATGCTGTTGAGTTCAGGAAGGCGTGAAGTAGTAAGGGAAACTACAAAGAAGGGATTTGGTGTATTCTCTGGACAGAAGAATGAAGGCAATGACACATGGTGGTGGAAAGAGGGAGTACAGGCAAGAATTTCAAAGAAGGGGCTGGCAAAGAAAAAGTGGAAGAAGTAGAAAGGAGTACTTAAAGTCTAGTTGTATGTCAAAGAGAGAGGTAGCAAAGGTTTATAGGACTTGCATCAATTGGCTAGGCAGAGAGTGCGTGCTGGAAAGGATGTGCAGCAAGTTAGGGCAATTAAGGATAGAGACGCAAATGTACTGATGTGTGAAGAGAGCGTGATGAGAAGGTGAATGGAGTCATTTAAGAAGCTAAAGAATGAGAAAAAAGGAGAGAAGAGGACAGAAGGAGGAAAGTTAGTGAAACTTTAGGTGATCCCTAAAAGGAAGCCAGAATAAGACTAAATCAATTAAACTTCTACCGATTCTGCCGCTTTGATAAAGCTGAAATACAAACAACAAAAGAGTTTTTCACTCATAATTACAGAAAGAGTTTACCACTCAGTGACAGACTATGTGGGCAAATACTCATATCATTAAATAATCCAGAGAATCTAAAGCAGTCTATATCTGCAAGGGGCAACACCAGAAAAAGAAATCGCACATTGCAACACTAAAAATCACTGACAGTGAACATGCAGTACGTCTGCACATGCAACTCAGAATTTTTCTGTGCAATGAAAAAAAAACATATAAACAACATACTGAAATGTCACCACTTTCTCTGAGCCAAGATGGACTCAGGCAAAGTGAAGAACTGTCTCTTGGTCCAACCCATCAATGTCATGGACGCCATGTCCTGTGGTTTGAGGAGGTAAGAGAGCTTCCGGCTTGTTATAAGCAGCTGTTATATATTCTTGTTATAATTTCAAAAGCCAGTATATGTGATTGTAGTAGGCCTCTTTTTTATGCATCGATTCTTAAACAACATCACACAGTGTTGTGTAAAAAAGTCTTGAGCCAATGTTTATTTTGTTATATTTTTGCTTTCAGTGAGCCAGATGTATAATTTTTGAAGTGCAACAAGATGATTCCCAAAATCGTATTAGTTTAAAAAAAAGTTACTACATCAGTAACTTTAACATTACTGATGTAGTGTGGGCTCAACAAAAGGAAGTCAACATCCAAAGACGAGCTTTGAATGTCCTTCAAGAAACCTGGAGAACGTAACTAAACTAGAAGTTTGTCTAAGAGAGTTCAGGTTGATAAAAAAAAAAAAAAAGGTCATACCAAACATTGACTTTCAAGATTGGTGGAATTGAACAAATTCTGTTTTTGCCTTATATACTGCATTTCTAGCTATACTTTCATGCTTCAGTAAATCACAGCACCTAGTAACAGATCAGGAAATAAAGGGTGTTTCAAAACATTTGTTCTGGTTTGTATATTTGTTTTTAGTAAATCACAATAGGTTAGCTTGGGTGGAGATCCCAAACTTGCAGTGTTGTAGGTAAGGAGACACGCGCACACACTTAGGGTTGCAATCACCCCCCCTCTCCCGCTCACCTCTCTCCTCCATTCAGAGACATGCGCCTCTGTCTTTCTTTCTCTGCTGTACGTGATAAATTCCACTGCGACCTCTGATCAATCCCTTTGTTTTCTACCTTTATTAAGTAATGCCAGCATTCCTAGCATTCAAGCAGCATCCTCAATGGCTTCATGAAAGTGCTTACAGACGCCTTCTCCTGATTGACTTTCCGATGGACACATCCTGTGCACCTTTCAGAGGTCGTTTTCCTCTTCCTTGTCCCTGCAGCACACGGTCATGATCAGAGCCCTCCTCTGAGAGTAGTCCGGATACCTGCCGAAGTGTTTGCTTGGCCAGCTGGAAATGTGTGGTTGTATGTGCGAGAGAGAGGAAGATGAGAGGCAAGTGAAGACCAGGTGGTCACCAAGGTCTGAAAGGAAAACTTAATAACAGGAGAGGACTGGCTCGCAGCGTTCTGCATCCTGTTGTGTCTACAAGCTTCAGCAACACCACAGTATCCCCTTTTGAACTCGTAAACCTCGTCAAAGTTGTGTGCTTGTTGTCCAGGATTCCTCACAATATGACTTTGTGTATTGTTTTAAGTACTGTAAAGAACACAGTATGTTTTACTACAGACTGCAGGGCAATAGTAACATGATCACCAGTGATAAATCAATCTGTTTTTTACCATAATTTAAATGACCCATCAAAGTACATGAAAACAAAGTCCCACCAGTTTGTCCACAGTGGGTGATCTCTGCAGTTATTTAATGGCACAATGTATAAAGAAGTCATTAACGCTTGGTTCTAATGCGGCAGCACTTAAGAGGGGAAAAAAGGAGTGTAAAGTGCGTGTTTGACCAAGTGTAGGCTTTAAAGGTTAGAAGCTGGTTAACATTTCTTGTACACAACACCTCAGAGATGTAGACAGGCCTGCATCCATATCTGCAAATGTTAAGTACAGAATGGAAACCAGGCTTATACGTTGTACATATAGAGATTTTTTTTTTTAAGTTGCTTCACACAGAATCATTTCTGTGTGACTTTAAAACTTTAGGGTCTTATTGCTGGATTAGGATTAAAGTTAAGACTTTGAGCTTTCATGGCCAAATAGGTTGAACGTGTATTTTTTCTGTTTTGTTTTTGCTTTTTGGACTTTTTTGTTTGTTTGTTTTATTGAAGTCCTCATGAAACTCACATTGAGAAACTTGAAAACAAAATAACAATCAGACACAGGCCCATCTAGTTATACTGCTTTACTACAGCACATCAATAGCCTTGGAGACTTGGACGAAGACATCGTCCACTGGCAGCTCTGAGTCAACCTAGGCAAAATAAGATGATAATGGATGCGTTAGAATATATGTTAATGTTTCACATGAGATTCAAATGTTGTTTTTCCATTGTCACAGACGTCATACACACCTTCCTGACAATACCACGGCTCTCATAAAAGGCAATCACTGGCTCGGTTGCTTTGTAATACAGGTCCAGGCGCTTCTTGATGGTTTCCTCGTTGTCATCAGAGCGGCCGCTGGTCTCACCTCGTTTCAAAAGCCTCTTGACCATAGTCTCGGATTTTGCGTCGACGTACAGCAGCAAGCAGGGTTTGCCGATCTTGGATCAAAGACAGTCTTTGTTCATTTAAGCTTCCTTTTTTTAAAAAAAAATCATTGCTACAAAGATGAATTAAGGCCATACCTTCTTCTCAAACTCCTCCCCCTGCTTCACCTCACGGGGATAGCCATCAATAAGGAAACCCTTGGAGACATCAGCCTTGGCAATCATGGCTTCCTTAATCATGTCTAAGACTGTGTCCTGCAGGTAGCCCCAAAACATTACGATCAGTCTTCACTATGATATGGCACTGACAAAAAAGCTTCATTAGAAGAGCTGACACTTTATCTATTCATTTAGTATTGGACAAAAAGAACATGAAACCTTTTATTTTCTTTTAAATTATGCATACTCGCAATTATTTCAGTTATTGTCCCCTCTCTCACCAAAGGTACAAGCTCTCCCTTCTGCATGATGGCCTGGAGCTGCTTGCCCCTCTCAGAGCCAGAAGCCACCTCAGCACGGAGCAGATCCCCAGATGACAGGTGAGTGTAGCCGTACTTTGCCACTATCTTCTCACACTGGGTGCCCTTTCCAGAGCCAGGTCCACCTTTAAAAAGAAAATTAAAAAAAAAACAATCATGTGGCATGAAGGCAATAAAAGTCAGAAGTTAAATGTGCTGCTGCTAAAGTGCTAAGAGCAGCTCAGTGTACTTACCCACAACAAAGATGATCTTGGCATCTTTGAGCTTGTCTGAAATGAGCAAGCACAGACAAAGTTATACATGCGTGAATCAACTTTCTTGACACCGAAAGTTAAAATCACAAGGAAAACGTTTTTGCAACAAACCGCCTTGATAGTCGGATGCACACGATGAAGAAGAACACACGTTATCCATTTTTAGTTGCTGCAACAGGTTGTTTAGACTGGGCTTGTTTATGTCTAGGTTAGTGCTATTGCTTAAACAGTGTTGGCATGGCAACTGTTGTCACCCCTTGTTTTGTTGCCAAGTGTTCCCAGGCACTTATAGCAAAGTCTGAATTGCAAATCTAACCAATAAGGCCATTTCCCTTTGTTCTTAATCATATTCCATGACCGTGTCTGGGTTTTTCATTAAATGCAATATCACGACCAGTGCTTGAAGTGGGAAAAAATAAGTGCAGGAACTCTAATGTAGTCTTTTATCGGTCTTGTGATATTGTCTATTCAGTAAGTACCGGAATGCAGAAAAAAGTGGCGGAAACCAAA
>VURO01018218.1:0-13737 GCA_015108175.1 Pelvicachromis taeniatus
CTGGAGGTTTTTGGCTTTCAGTTGCTTCTACAAAGTTTAGGTTGCAGTGTTGAATCACATCGAATATGGTTTAGGCCACTTATTTACTTTTCTTCTTCCTTTTTTTTTTTTTTTTTTTTTTTTTTTTTTATTCTTTTTTTTTTTTTTTTTTTTTTTTTTTTTAATTTATTACAGACCTGGGCGTAAGAGAGATTTCTCCCCTCTGCCCTGGAGTCAGTATTTTGAAACCATGGAAGACGTGGTGGTGGAAAATGAAAACGGCAAAGATATATCCTTGACTGCTGTTCCTGTTTGTAAGAGGAAGTTGAGCATGAATGACACACACTTTAAGTCCAAGTCTTCAGATTTAACTTATCATATAATTGACTATGAATATATGCAGAAGATTAATGCGCATTATTTTTGGAGTAGCATCAGCTTACTTCATCATTCTTTGAAAGAGAATTTCTTTGACCACTGTGAACATTTTCAGAGTTTACTGCAGTGGCTCCCATGGTCCTGTGCTGCTCCTGCTTCACGGAGGCGGTCACTCTGCACTATCCTGGGCGGTGTTCACTGTGAGCTTCATAACTATTACAGACGCTTTATGATCTGTTGACATTAAAATTAACGGCAGAATATTTATAAAGCTTTTTTTTAATGTCATTGTGTCATCTGTGATCTATTTAATTGAAATGATTTCCATCTATGTTATTGCAGGCCATCATATACAGCAGGATTAATTGCAGGGTGGTAGCTATGGACCTCCGAGCTCATGGTAGGTTAAAGGGCACCACAAGTTTCTATTTTTACTCATGGTTAGAGGATTATGGCATTCTTTGCCTCAGTTTTTTATGGAACTAATGAGGTAAATCTCTGTAATCACGTGCAGGTGACACTAAAGTGAAAAATCCTGAAGATCTCTCTGCGGACACGATGGCTAAGTAAGTCTTTACGAGAACACAGTTTTTGTGGGAATGATTGTTAAACATCTGCTTCTTGGGTTTACATCACAGGAACATATGGGACACCACAGAAGGTGGTGAGGATCCAGCAGGCCTGAGTCAGAAACAAAACGAGCTTTAATTAAGAAGGTTTTGATTTCCCAGCTCATTAAACATGGGAAGAGTGTGGTGGCTTCCTGTGGCTAACATTTGGATTACTGATTGCAGTGTAAAATGTAAAAAGTAGTTACTAGTTTCCTGATTAGAGTTTCAATCTTAACTGAAAAACAGGCCGACGGGTTATAATCTTGCTTCTTTTTTTTGTCTTCCCCAAAGGGATATTGGCAAAGTGGTGGAGGCACTTTATGGAGACAACCCACCTCCAATCATGCTTATTGGACATAGCATGGGAGGGGCCATTGCAGTTCACACTGCCACTGCCAATCATATACCTTCCCTGCTTGGTCTCTGCGTCATTGACGTTGTAGAGGGTAAGTTCCACAGATAAGTGCATATTTCCAAAGTCCTTAAACACAAATTCTGCAAGTTGCTTTGGTAATGCCTCAGGGCAGTTACTTTGAGGTTTGAGGTTACTTTGAAATTTGAGCAGTACTTGCTTTGTTCCACCAGAGAACTTGAACAAGTGTTGTGCTAATAAATGTTCTCAAAACTGGGTACAAAGAAAAACAATGAGTGTACTTAAACACTTAAAACTGTGTGCACAAGTCTGTGCAACAACATGATTGATTTCTATCAGAGCATTCATCAATTCTTTTATTTTATGTTGCTTAAAATAAAAGAATTGTTGTTGTTTTTTTTAATGATGTAAAATGATAGTTATGTAAGTTGTTATAACTATTGTTAATAAATTACATATGCACTATTTAACTATTTGTTAAATAATTTTGTTTGTGTTAACACTCAGGGACGGCAATGGATGCTTTGAACAGTATGCAGAATTTCCTCAGAAGTCGGCCAAAAACATTTAAATCTCTGGAAAATGCAATTGAGTGGAGGTAAATGTTTGAGCCACACTGCTGCATCTGTTTGTTTGATTAGATTACGATCTGTCGATATCTCTGTATATTCTGTCTTTTAGTTTGCACATTGTGACAAGTGTTATTTGCCCAAACACACTGAAATAACATGCTTTATTTATTTAGGCTGTTTCTCAATTGCAAGTACACACGTCCGGACTCGCGTTCTCGGCAAAACCGGACTTGCCCAGAACGTGAGTACAGACTCGCGATTTGTGCAATTGGAACACCAGCGTACTCGATGATGTCACAGGTCAGGTGAACGTGACCGGGCTGGTCTCGCGAAATGCATGACGGGTTATTTGGCTCCACCAAGTCCACACAAGTCACCACCGATGCATGCTCGATAAAACGGGCGGAGCAAGAACACATCCGGGAACTTTTCGCGTTCTCGGCTTGATGCGTACTTTGAATTGGGACAGTACTTGTCTCCGACTCATGACGTATAACGAGTCCGCGAGAATGCAAGTACACACAAGTACGCATATTGAGACACAGCCTTAGTTTCTTATTGTAGTGCCTCAGTTCTTAATTGGTGTAGACAAGTGCCTAAAGGTGTTTTTCACCTTTTCCTTTCAGTGTGAAGAGTGGCCAGATCCGAAACATCGAGTCAGCCCGGGTGTCCATGGGAGGCCAAGTGAAAAAGTGTGTCTGCACTCCCGCTTCTCTGCAGTATGTACTACGTGGGTTTGTGGCTTTTACTGACCCTTTCGATTTCCTCTCTTGTGATGTTTACAGATGTGAGGAATCCACCAGCAGTTCAGGTGTGTCTAATAGCATTGGTGAAGGTATTATAGAAGAAGAGGAAGATGAGGAAGCAGAAGAAGAATCCAGCAAGAAAAGAGCAAAGGAAGATGACCAGGAGGTTTGGTCTCTCAGTCCTTATTTTTCTCTTGTCATCTGTAGGTGTTTGGAGAGAGACTGAACCGCTATAAAAAAAGTGTTTGAATTCTTTCACACAGACGAAAAAGGAGAGCATCTTCACCTGGAGAGTAGAGCTGTCCAAGACAGAAAAATATTGGGAGGGTTGGTTCAAGGGTCTGTCTGCCCTCTTTCTCACCACCCCTGTGCCAAAACTGCTCCTTCTCGCAGGTTTGATTTATTTATTTTTTAGTTGATTATTTATTTTTATTTTTTGCCTGTTTTTGTTTTTTTTGTTTGTTTTTTTCTCAAATATCTAGTTTAAATAGGACTGCACTGACTGCACAGTTTCACCCCTGACTTTTCTCATTGTAAAGGAGTGGACAGGCTTGACAAAGATCTTACCATTGGACAGATGCAGGGTAAAGTGCACAGATTGTTTCTCCTCTTTTTTGCCATCTAAGTAAGAATACACACATTTAAAAAAAAAGTAAAATAAAATATCATTTGTTTGCAGGAAAGTTTCAGATGCAGGTCCTCCCTCAGTGCGGTCACGCTGTTCACGAGGATGCACCTGAGAAAGTGAGTTTTCATACATGAATTTATTCGCACTGTGCTCATGCACAGTCAGAGGCCCATACCACGATATATTTATGTGTGTGTGCTGTGTTTTGTTATGTCTGGTTTCAGTTTTTTAACTTGCTCCTCTGACATCTGTTGCTAGGTAGCAGATGCACTAGCAACATTTATGGTTCGGCACAAATTCACTGAGTTTAAGGAGGGATACCTGTGGTAAGTGAGCTCACTGCTAAGGAATGAGGTTGTTAAATTTCCAAGAGGTGCATTAATTATATGTAGAACAATATGATAATCGTTTCAATTCTATTTTAACAATAAAAAAATCTAGATTTTTAAATTGATTGATAAGCAATTTATTCTTGTCAGAGAGCTTGGAGTAAATGGTAATAGTAGAGGCACATGAAGAATTCACCTTGTCTTACTTCATTCCATTTTTTAAAAATCTTTTTCTGCAGCTAATTTCCAGTTTTGCGTCTACATATAGCCAGCAGCCGTAGAAGAAATGTCTCGAGATTCATCAACATCATTGTCCAATTTAACAGCAAATTAAGGAAAATATAGCTGCTATTATTAGTATTATTTATGCTATTATCATTATTATTTTTTTATTACGATTATTATTAGTATGCTTTGTCATGTTGATATTTTTGCCTTTCTGCTTTGCCTTATTTTTATTTTAAATCACCAGATTTGCTTGTATGTTTCCTTTTTGTTTATATATATTTTTTAAATTTCTGATTTGTAATGCTCTCCTGTTTTATTTTGAGTGATTGCATCATTATGTGTGTTTAATGTTTGAATTTGAACAGTGATTAAAGATGGATGCAGCCAATAGTGTCAACCTGTCTTTTATTATGTGTGTGTTAATGTTGTACTTTATTCTAATTTTCTATCGTTTCTACGTTCTTCGCACTAGAATAACTACTAGAACATTCTGCTGTTCTGAGTGAGTTCTGGTTGTTACTTTGACCAGATGTTGACCAGATGCCCCAGTCTGTGAGAGCCTGAATATCAAATTCAGCTCTTGTCCAACAATCCAGTGTTTCAACACACAGTTTACAAATTGTTCAACGTTTCCTCAAGGCAACACCTCACATATTGAATCTTGGACCCAACTGGGTGTTCCAGCAGGAAAATGATCCCAAACACATGTTAAAATTGGTTTTGGACTGGATAAAGCAAGCTAACAGTAGGTTTCCTCGACCCTACTGAAAATGTCCACTGCATTTAAAAATTGGTCTGTGCCAGGAAAACCAACATTTTAAATGAGTTTGGTCAAGAAGAGTGGTAAAAATATTCAGCCAGAGTTATGCCAGAAGTTTGTTGATGGCTACCAAAGCAAAGCATGTCATTGAGGTCCAACCAGCCGGGCGGGGGGGGGTTTTAACCAAATATTTATAGAGATAAATGTGCATATTTGAGCCATTGTTGATAAGAGGTTTATGCTGTATAATCATTCCACAGTGGAAAAAAGTTCAAGGAAATCATTAAAAGCCCACAAATTACCATGGCACTCGTTCCTGTGAGAAACGTTTCTACAAAGCATGTGTAGCTCATTTGTATAATCAGCAAAAACAGTGGCAGTATGAAATTGTTTTAAACATTTCTTTTACAAAATCATCACAGATTTGGAAATAAGTCAGAGATTCTGCAGATTAAAAATCCAAGGTTGGCTGCAGTTTTTAAACTTTATGATAAAGGTGACATCTTTTCCCTCATGTCCTTCATACACTCCATGGAATAACAAAAGGTTTTTAATTGTCCCTCAGTGAATTATCAGAGTGAGGAATATGTCGCAGAGATGTGCAGTATAAACACCTGAATTATTAATGAGCCATAATGACTGTCCTCCAAAGAGCTGAACCCTCTGAGGTTACTTTGTGATTTGAGTCTGTAAACAGAGCTGACATGCACCGCTCCCAACAGGGGCAAAGTTTATGGACCCGGCAAATGATGTTTTATTTTTTTAGAAAAGAAGAAAAGGAAAAAAAAGCAACTTCACCATCAGTGTTAGTTACACAACTATAGCCTCATGAATATGCAGGAGCTGTCCATAGTGCAGTGGTGCTGAAACACTTAAATGGGGTCTACAAAGTTGTTCCTCTTATCAATAAAACTTTAGTATATTACATGACATTACCACATAGTGAATATCTTCCCAGTGTATTGATGTTCCAGGGTGTTTAATACCTAATCTCGCAATATGACACAATTATTCATGATCCTTGGAGGATAAAACAGGCCTGATGTGTGTAAAAAAAGGTCAAACTTTGCACATACACAGATCTTCAGTGTAATGACGTCTCTGAGTTCAATTCTAACATTTGACGGTGGGGGAAGAAGAATGTAGAATACATACATAATGCGTAATTGGCGACTCCTCTGAACAGACACGTTACAAATAATAGCAATATATATATATAGTACATTAGCTCACTGAGTTGATTCTGAGTGATCAAATCTTTCTTACCCTGGCTATAAACAAATGTAAAATACCGTTATACTGCTTGCCTTTAACAAACAATGCAGAACTGAGCCCAGCAAGCTGACTAGATTTAATGTAATGCGCACTAATGTTTTAACATTGTCCTCTGGAGCTGAACCTTAGGCCCAGAGTTAGGGACAGTTTTCCTCTGGACAAAATAGAGCAGGCATCAGTAGACCTGAGCTGCAAAAATTAATAAGAAAACTGTAATATGTGCAGATTTTAGTCTTTTTGTTTATAAGTTTTGTTATTTGCCTTAGCTTCTCTGATGACTAATTTGACTGAAATAATGGCTGCTTGGCTTTGTCTGTGTTACATTGCACTTCTGGTCTCTTATTGGTTTTTAAAGCATAATGTACCTTAGAACCTATGAAAAGAGAGCGTGAGAGTTACCTGTTTTCTTTTACAATCTGACTGAAAAGATCCAGTCGGGTTTTATTATCATCTAGGCAAATCATCTTATTATCAGAAACAAGACTGAAGTGATACTGATACATGGGCATTAGTGCTGTCAGCAGGAAGAACCAAAAACAACAAGGCTCCTGCAGCAATTAGACCCAAAAGAAAAAAAGAAATATGTTTTTAAATTAATATCTGCTGCTACAAACGGCAAATTAAATATATGTTTGATGTATGACTCCCTTCTCAGACTTATTTGTGTAATCAACTATTCACAGAGAAAACTCAAACTGCATCACTAATCTCTTTAATGACTCACATTAAATTGCCTATTAAAAGAATATCTGACTCTGGAGTGCTGGTGCAGTTCACTGGGTTGAGCAGGCAGCTTATATGGTCTGGGTGTAATCTACCCCAGGCAATTTGCTGCATGTCTTCTCCTACTCTCTTTTTCAATGATAGTAACAATAAAGTTTCAAGAAAACAAAATATGTTAAAAAGGGAAAAAAAGGATATCTAATTCCCTACAGAGGGAAATGTCACAAATAAAGCATAGAATAGAAGAGAATAGTCCTTTATTGTCATTGTACATGTACGACAAAAATATGGGTGCTCCACACCATGTGTGCATGAATAAAATGTAAATAGTAATACGGCAGGAATAAATTAAAAAAAAAGAGAAATATATACCACAAGCAAAGGGTACACAATGGAGAACAAAGTGTGTGATATCTGTTAATGGTAAGTGCAGTTAATAGTAGATGGAAAGATAACATCAGTTAGTCAACTTGACCAAACTTTCACTCCAGACCTCATGCAGAGTGTTGACTGGTTGTGAAGCTGACACAGATGGTGATGTCAGGACACGGCTCACCTATAAAAAGGACATGACAGTGTTCTTTCCTCTCATTTGTTCACCAAAACTTCTTTGCCAAATGAAGCCAAACCCCACAGATGACATGTAAGAAATATGTCTACAAAGCATAACTTCATTGTTTCCATCTAGGTTTGGCACATTTTACTCACTTTGATGCTGTTTAATGTGTTGTTGTTCAGTTCAGAATTGTTTATAATATTAAAAATCAGCATGATGTGTTTGTATTTTTCATGCCTTTGCAGACACGGCATGAAACTGCAGTGATGAATGACACAACAGGTGGGTTCCAGTCATTGTCGTTTCAGACTTCAGTGAAAGCTGCGCTGTCTATGCTGCCATGTTTATTCTTCCTGTATGTAAATTGCATCATGATGTTCACCCTGTTGAAGAAGCCTCTCTTACTGGAGTCCTCCCGGTACATCCTGTTTGGTCATTTGCTCATATGTGACTCTGTGCAGCTGCTGCTGACTATGATGCTTTACATCTTTGCAGTGATGATGGTCAGAATGATCAACTACGTTTGTGTTTTTGTCTCACTGGTTGCGGCTGTCACTGTTAAAATGTCTCCCCTCAACCTTGCCTTGATGTCTTTGGAGAGATATGTTGCCGTTTGTTTTCCGCTGAGGCACCCCAACTTTGCCACGCCGAGGTCAACGGGTAAAGCCATCGCCGTTATGTGGATGGTGGCCTCGTTAGACTCATTCATACAACTTTTTCTGTTTGTCAGGATGGACAACACGAGCTTCCCTATGCAGTCGTTCTGCATCAGAAACAGTGTCTTTCGCCTAGAGATTTATTTGACTTTAAACATGGCCTTCACCATTCTCTATTTTGTGTTTGTCAGCATGATTATTATCTATACATACACTGCAGTCATGATCACTGTGAAGTCAGCCTCATCTAGAGGGCGTCATACCAATAAGGCACATAAGACAGTGCTGCTGCATCTGCTTCAGCTGTGGCTGTATCTCACCTCCACCCTGTTTAACATGATAAACCCCAGCGTGATGTTGAAAGTGCCTCCTGATATGGCTATTCATGTTCAGTACATCCTCTTTGTGGGTCTCATCATTTTCCCAAAGTGTTTGAGCCCGCTCATATATGGCCTCAGAGACCAAACTGTCTCCTGTGTCTTCAAATACTATTTTACATTTGGCTACAGAACCAGTGTTAAACCATTGCCTTTGTCCTGATTTCAGCGCTGTGTTCTATATGTGTGGTTTGTTACAACATGTGCCTATGATGTGTTTTTAAAAAGTAGATCTAGCCAGAGAAAAAAAGGGGGATTTCAGCAGCCTTTCAGTCATCTTTTTTGATCATTGTATATTCTCTATCCTCTACAGGTTTTATTGTCCATTCTTCTGTTATAATAAAGAACAAAAAAATATGGGCACACTCTAAAGATGGCTGATTACACAGTAATCGTGACAAGGTTTTAGAAATGTTATCCAGTGAGTTATTTTGTGTGTTTATGTTAAAGGATTGGAGATATTTAATATTTTTATGCACATTTGAAGTGCCACTTAGTTTTGAGTATTTATCCATAACAGAATTTTAGGACTTATTCTGTGCTCATATCCTGTCTAAGATCAGTTCTTGTTATTTCACTATTAAAGTTCTGCAGGGTCGGCTTTGCTTAGTCATTTCAAAGACATAAAGTGCACATCCGTTGAGTCATCCTTTTTATCATTATATGTTGCTTACAAGGTAATTTGATTATCTGTTTTAGGGATGATTTTCATTAATTAATAGTAATAATGACAAAAGCGCAAAAAACAAAATCATGGCAGAAATTGATTTACGCTTATGAGCTGGAGGCGTGAGTAAAAGTAAAGCAACATGATTGTACAAACATGTTGATTCAAACAGTACAATTAAATCTCTATATTACATGTCATGAAATATAAAATCTATACAAGAAATAATAATATCATTTACTTTTTGAGTGTGTTGCCCAATTGTGTGATTATGTATTGAGATGTGTCATAGATGGGGAAAAAACATCAGAAAATTTCTTTATTAGTTGAAGAAATGTTCATGGTTTAATCCAAGTCTTTCTTTCTCTTAATTATGAAAAACAAAAGCATTTCAGACTCATCTGCGTACTTCATCTTATCCTTTGTGGAAATAATGTATTCAAGGTCGGGCAAAGAATAACTGCTGCTGTAAAAAGAAGGAAATTGTTTGTCTGTAGAATTGCTTTACTTATAGAATAAAATATTAAATACAAAAAGGGATACATAGACTCAAACTCATAACAGCTCTCATCTTCCTTTTGATGTTTTCACACAAACAGATTTTAAGATTTAAAAATAATACTAATTTTTCAAGTCTACAATTGTTAGTGACTTGTCAAATTTTTGTGCAAGTCATTACCATTTTCTGAGGGTGTGTTTCAATTTTATTTTATTTTAGCTAAACCTGAAAGATAAAACACATGTTATTTTACCTTGAATAAAACATTATAGAGTCACTATAAAGTCACTATTTAATAATAGAATTATCTGTAACATGTTTCATGATGATCAGGTTCGATTTTGTTAAATCTACAATAGAAAGAACTGCCAGGAGTGAAAGTATGTCTGAATCTGCATGGAAAGAGTTCATTGTTTTAGCCAGCAGATGTCACCTTTGTTTTGTAAGTGGTTGTAGAAGCTGTGGCTCCAGCTGCAGCCCTTTCATTTCAGTCTGTGTGGTATGTAAGCAGCTGGATCATGGAATCTTCTGTGATTTAATCTGACTTATTCCATCAGTACAGCGTTTAGAATATCTGATCTGACCGATAAAATTCTTTTTCCCTCTTTCTCACAGCGCACACAGATAGGAGAAAGAGCTTAGACAGAGCACAGGGAGAGGGAACAATTTATGTGGGTAAACAGGGAGGTAAGTACTGACCCACAGTATAAAAGAAGCATCTGAGCAGGAGGTGGACTAATTTAACCGATCTTTACTCTGCTGCAAACTTGAAGCCCTCTCAATACCTCTCTGGCCTTCATGAAAGAGCACTTGAACAGCTGAAAAACATTCCAGAGCGAGAAAGTACCTGGTGACAGAGAGCGGCTTTAGTTTAGAGCGAGAGCGGGAGGGAAAGGTTCTTATCATGAGCATGAAACCATTCACAGGCTAACCCAAGAAAGTGGATTGGGGGGGGGGGTACTTTTATTATTAATGGCAGCTTTCTTTGGAGTTTCAATATTACTTTGATGATACAAGTCATGGATCTTCCTTTACGCTGTGTTCACAGGAAGTGCATCCAGAGGAGAGCTAAAGATAAAGAAGAGATGGCGCAGAGAGACAGAAAGCTTATCTTTGTGTTTGTTAATTAAAGATAAGACATGGGAGAAAAACCAGTGCTTTGCTGTTGCTCACACATATGGGGGACTGATTTTTTTGTTTGCATTTCACAGTGCAAAGCAGAATTCCTTCTCCTAAATCCTTGTGCTTGCCACATATTTATTTGTGTGTCCTGATTTGACACATTGTAGAAGCATTTGTAAGCAATTAGGATGAAATGGAAATTCAGTTGTATTAATAAGCTGCTGATGGAAGAAAATGAAAGCATGAATCACACAGAGCATATAATAAAAAAAACAAAAAAAAAGGTATACCATTGTCGAACATTATAATGGATGGAAAGGTTTACTGCTTCTTGCGAAGGGTTGTGGAAAAGTCAGGGGGGACTTTCTAATGTACAAGTGATGATATAGAAGAAGAGTCCAAATCGAATTACAGAGTCTTTTAGCACACTCTTCACTCTCCCTCATCTCAGTTTCTCAGAACACATGACAACATATAGCTTTCAAGTTGATGCACTGCACTCAAGGCAATAATTTCTGAATGAATTTAGAAACAATGGGAATATTCAATGCATTTTTACTCACTTCAGTTCAGAGCCAGAGACGTGCTATAATGCTCACGTGCACACGGACGTGCGCAGCCGTTCGCACTATAGAGCTGCAGATGAATGTCATGGTGGGAGAGTAATTGTATCCCTTGTGACTCGAATTAAAGCACTGACCTGGTTAGCTTTCTGTCAGCAAGAAGGGCTGTGGGGGGGCACAATTCCCAGCCCATCCCACCCCACCCACATTAACTCTTCAAAGATTAACTTGTTGACTGAATGAACCATGAGGAGCACCCTGAGCCACAGAAACATGGAGGTGACACACCCAGGGATAGCCTTGGGCAGAGGAAATGTTAACAAGTTCTTAATAGCCATGTTCTTCTCATCTTCTTCTGCTGATAAAAACACAACACGCATTGGGAGATGATTTGTGTTGTTAATTTTTGTAATGTAGTGATCCTAAGGCAGATTTGGAAGGGCTTCACTACAAACCCCTGAACACCACATATACATTGCCCGGTGCCATGCCAAATCATGCCAGTGTCATGATTTTTTTTTTTTTTTTTTAAAGTGGGGGCCACGAGCAGGTTAAACAGCCTTGACCTTTGTTTTTACTGGAGACCTTTTGATTTGTCATTGCTGGAAAAATAGAGGTGGAAGTAATAACATTATCAATGATTCCATAAAATGTAAGTGTCCCAGAAGGGCCATAATGGCTTGCTTATGCAATGTGCCATGGAAAAAGCAAAGCTAAATGAAACGTGGCCATTATTAATGCTATAAATTACACCTTCGTTGTCCAATAACCAGTGAATTACAAGCATGAATGCCTTTGCCACTAGCACCATTTACATCCCAGTTCAAAAGGAAAACAGGGGATTGCTCAGAGTTATTGGGGTTGATGTTTTTGGACATTATCTTTAATTTTTTTAACAAAAAAAAAAATCAGGGCAGTATGCTAGTGCAGTGGTTAGCACCACAAGAAGGTCAAATCCAGCCTGGGGCCTTTCTCTAAGGACTTTGCATGTTCTCCCTGTGCATCTGTGGGTTCTCTCTGAGCACTCAGGGTTCCTCCCACAGTTCAAAGACATGTATGGGGTTAGGTTAACTGGTGATTCTAAATTGACTGTAAGCACAAGCAATGACAGACATGAAAAAGCAAAGTCCTCTAAAATAAAACATGGCAATCCACATTTCCAAAACAAGTGTTCATGAAAAAAATGACCACAGGTTCAAATACTGCATGGTTGGGATAAAACCCAAGTTATTTACAAAGTCGAGAATGTTCCCAGACCTTTTCAAATTTTTTTGTTTGGTGAATTTTATTCTGTTGTTTTGGTTCTTACAAAGCAATGCTCTTATCTTTTTAGCACTGAGTAAACTGACACTGACACTGATGTGTTTTTGTTCATTTCTATTATAATTATTTCCTTTTGGAAACAAACCACGTAAAAACAAATTAGTTGGATCTGAAACACTCTTCTTACATCACCTACTGTTTTCTAAAATATTTTAATGTCTTTCTACACCAAACACAGTGAACAGCATTACAGTGAATTGTACGTCTGGCATGTTTTTTATGTCAGTCTGAACTCCATGCATTCTGATTTCCAATCCTCTGTTGATATTTAAGTTTCCACATATGTGTGTGACATTTTGTGAACTCCCTGATGAACAGGATGTCAGCACTCTGATATGACGCCCTTTTTTTAAAAAAAAAAAGTCCCCTGTCATCATTATTATGACAAATATATTTAGGGGGAGGTCTAATACATGAAATATGATGTTTTAATCATATGTTCAACCGTTTTGTTTTGTTTTTTCAGAGAAAAAATAGATGGGAGGCGGTAGCTGCCTTGTCAAAGTATGGTCAATCATATCAAATAATACTTAGAAGATTTTTTAAAGGGTTGAGTGGCATGAAATGCAATCACATTTTGATAGGATTGGTTGAATGTGTTGCTCAAAATGGTGGTGAATGTCTGGAGCGCATCCATAGGAGTCAATGGTTCGACCCCATTTGTCATGATAAAGAAATACAATCTACATTTCGACGTTAAAGAATTACAGGAGAAGACGTTGCATGTAAAATAATTGTAATTATTAAAAGGCCAAACCTTCCACCAATTTATTTTTAACTAAAATATGATATCATTTAATTGTAAATTCTGCTGCCTATTAAGAATCGAACAAAATAGACCGAATAAATATTTTTTGGCAGCCGTAAGAGATGTAAATTTATTTATTTATTTATTCTGTGCGAAGCCACATAAGGGGGGGGGGGGGTCATTTGATGAATCAATATAATATGTCGGGTTATCAACAGAGATGACGTAATGTGTATACTAATGGAGTATTCCTTTAGGGGGAGGTTGCTGTCGAACCTCGACAAATTACCATTTACATCAATTGTCAGGTGAGCCCCCAGTCTCCCCGCTCCACCACCAGAAATGGTACAGTCCGCATGCAGTTCGGAGTTGTTGCTGAGGAGGTTCCACTGTTCAGCACATACTGTTAAATTGGCATGCATCCTACGCTTTGGTCCTGTGGCAGGAGGCTGTACGGCTTTTAAAAATGTTACGGTCTTCTCAGCGGAGTTACTTCAGACAGCAGAGGAAGGTTGCATTGTTCCTCCTTTTGTTCAGTTTTACAGGTGAGTGCTGATTTGTGTGTGTGTGTCTGTGGTGATTTTTTTTTTTTTTTTTTTTGGGAAGGGGGGGTCCTACCAACGT
>VURO01018218.1:13757-29219 GCA_015108175.1 Pelvicachromis taeniatus
CCTACCAACGTTACAGAGAAGTTTTGTGAGAAGCCTGCGTGAGTGTCTCGCGCGTCACGCAAATATTTCAGTCGGCAAAACTAGCTGCCGTCGCGTGCTTATTTGAAGCCGCAAGTCTAGCAAGTTTAGCCGGTGGCATTTAAAGCCCCAAACTTGGTTACAAGTTCACTCCGACGCCTCGGGAGTAGTAGCTAGCCAGCGCCACCACAGCGGATGCTGGTGCGAACTCGGGCTGCCATAGAAACAGTCCGGAGAAGCCGCCGAGGAGCGCGAGCGGTGATAGTCAGTCAGTTATACCGTCCGCTACACAGCCTACACTTAGGTCACTGCAGATTCAGTGGCAGCCATATTAGCTCCCGAAACAGTTTCTGTTAAAGTAACATGATGCGGTAAAGTGTGTCACACCAACTGCTTGTGCAGAAATGTTGAGGAACTTCAAGTCGTGTCACCAGAGTGGACAATGCTAGCGCAGCACTCCCCCCGCCCCCCTCATCATCAGGTCGGGATGAGGGTCAGCCACCATGTGCGTGCAGAGGAGCCTGAGCTCATTATGGTTTCATCAGGGAGTGGGGGGGTTTCCTGACTCCACCCTGAAACGCGCCAACTTTGTGCTAAGTGTTGACTCAAAAGCACAAATATGATAGTGCCTAACCCTGCCTTCAAACGGCTTCTATCAAGTGTGATGCAAAAGACTATCTGAACAAAATACTTTTTTTTGTTCCCCAGCGGAACATCTATAATTAAATCTTTGTCATGCCCATGAATAATGATGAGCTGAAGCCAGGTATCCCGAGCTAGAGTGAATCGGAGCAAGCACTTTATTTCACCCAGCAGTTTTTCCATATCTAAAGGACCATAAGAATGACTAAACACATCAACAAAGTAGATGTATGCACTGCTTGGGGGGGGGGGGGGGGGGGGTGGATCATGCTACTGTAGGCGACCTGTGTGGACACCCCAGCACTATATCACTGCTTAATAGTAGAGGGCCTCTCTTGTAGTTTTGCAAGCAGACAAAAAAAAGCTCTGGTCTCCTACATGACACCGAAACCTAGTGAAGCTCCATAACTCTCTAAAGACCTGACATGAGTTCACTGAGTCACTCTAAGACTGCGGTACATTTCAATGAGGAGGTTGACCTTGTGTCTTTGTTGAATGCAAAATAGATGCATACACATTTATGGCTAATAATGTCTAGGCCGTAAAGGGAAATAAACACGGTTTGTTTCATGAAAGGGACTTGAAATGTTGTGAAAACTGCTCTACCAACAAGTCGATGCCAAAATTCAGAAAATATGATGAATTTCTTAGTAAAAAAAGAAAAGGTAATCAGACCTATCATAGATGTCATAACAACAACATGTGGAGTTTAACTGGTAAGTATACAAGTTCAGCAACAGGTCTGCTGCTGTGTGTTTGGGAAACAAATGCACCAAGAGTCATGTATGGAAATCAGCGTTTTTCTTGTAGTTTTGGAGAAAAATGTTTTGTGACTGGAATATAGATGGATCATATACTGATTTCAATCATTCAATGCAAAACTGACACTTAGCCTTTACTGTGTGCCAGTCAAACTCCTGAAGGCTCATTCTGAGGTAGCACCCCAACCCCACCCCACAATCGAGGTAATTTGTGCTTGAGCTTCAGATAATCGGGTTTAACGGCCAAAATCATCACGCCAACTATTCTGCAATCCTTCCAGAACAAACAGGAGGCCTCAAACTTAGCTCAGCACCTCAGAGAGATGCATATGGGCATATCACAGAGTGGCCAAAAAAATGTTAAACTTGTAACAATGTGCTGTCGTCAAAATGTTGTGATTCTGAAACGGTTACTTTTATGGTGTGGGAACTGCGGCTGTATTTGCAGCAATCCTCTGCACAGTTTTCACCATGACTAACGATGGGTCCAATTAGCCTTGGATATCAGAGATGGGAGTGACGCCATTCCAGAGATGAGGGTGTTCCTGTAGAAAATTTGGAAAAGAAAGGAAAAACTGCAACATAGACCCATTCATGCATCACTAGCAATACCCAGTGGGTTGATGCCATACGGCTAATGCAGAAACCCGGGTTCAAAGTCAACCTTGAGGTTATGTACCACCTGTCTTCTGCCTGGTCTGTCTTCCAGCTTTCCAGTCTTCTCTTCACTGGCCTATCACAATAAAGGCTGAAAGCACCAAAAGATAAAATTCTACCTGGAAACTCAGAAATTTTGACATCAAATGGCACGCATAATAAGTTTATCTGTGCTTCTTTCTTTCTTTTTCTCTCCTCTTTTTAGGGTGAGCCAAGTGCTTCTCATAATTATTAGGCAACTGCCATTACTATGTTTATGTGTTTGAATATGGTGTTTAAGGCAGCATATTCATATTCAGTTTAATATGAAAAACATTCATGATTAATTTATTATTTTATATTTTATCTGTTTGTTTAGTTTCGATTGTGGCATTGGATTCGTACAGGTAACATAAAAACGTAACTTTACAAGATGTAAAAAAACAAGCCAAACATTCTCCTGGAGTTTAAAAAACCCACTACAACATGTACATAAAGACTAGCTCAGTGTTGGACTTGAGTAGCTCTTGCTGATTTGCCACGGATGGACAGCCATTTTAAGACTGAGTCATTTGAAGTAAGAAGTTGATGTGAGTGTGGGATAAGATCAGCCTATTAAACAGGTGTTTAATGCGCTCCCGTCCTGCTCTACAAAAGTGGAGCCCCATCTTTGGTTCTAAAACCATCACCATATTGTGATTTCCACTTTTAATAAGACATGATGTCCTGTACCAAGAAATTGCTGCCACACATGTAATGCCCAAAAAAAAGTAATATTGAATAAAGTGAGAATGAGCAGCAGAATGTCCCAAGGGAAGCAATGTGTCCTTGATGCCAGGATATCTATAATCTGTTTTCTGCTCTGTGTCAATGAGAGACTGTGTTGAATTTGCAAAGCAAACTGAAAGTGTCTGAAGATTCTGCTCTTTCTGAGGATTTAAGGATTGCAAGATCTAAAAAAACACTTTCTTTTGGCTGTCTGAGAGCATCAAAAGGAGAGGGAAGGAATCGCTATTATGTGAAGATAGGCTGCACATAAGATTTGATAGACTTTCTCTTCACTTTTTTTTTTTTTCCCCAACTCTTGAGTTGGAGAAAACGAGGGCACGCTTATGTAAGGTTGTCGTCATGTCACGAATAAAAATTTAATGCAGTCGCTATACCTCTCCATTACATATTCAGTGCAGGAAAAGTGCTGCTTTCTTCCTTCACTATGCTTTCTTGCCATTTAGTCAAATCATTCAGAAGCTTGTACAACGAGCTTTCTTTTAACTCCAGGAAAAGGTTTGTTTACAGTGTGCTGTACTGTAGTTACAGTGTGGCATTTCACACACTGTATTCTTCAATATTGATATTTATTTCTAAACCTTGTTGTGGTGAGATGCATCTCGTGTCCAATTAGATGTCTTTCTCTTGTATCGAGGATGCTCTGTTTGGGGTAACTTTCTAATTAACTTGATGGCAAACATTTGCTGTGGGGTATTCTTTTATGTTCTGAACAGCTTTTCCTCCCTTGAGGAAGTTGTGTTAGGCGAAATGGGGCATACGCATGTTTTATAGTAGCTCGACTGCTGGTGGTTGGGTTTCAGTCATCTTTGTCCATCTTGTATTTGTAATTTTTACCTATTTTGCGTAAACTTGTGGTGCCTTCCATTTGTGGACAGGCTTATTGCAAGCTAACAATGTGCATGTAGAAAACTTGTCGCATTCTATCCAGTCGACTAGCAGTATGTTAAACAGATGGCAAATGCAGAGTCCCTGCAAATGGTTTTGATTGATAAATAAAACAGAAGGAGTGCTGTTTGGAAAATTTTGGACTTGGAGGAAAATAAACACAGGGAGACAAATGAGCCGATACACAAATGTTGCTACAGAGCAGTGCTCACCAGAAGGTTTCAGAACTCATTATTTTAGCGCCTGAATAACCAACACTTGGACATGTACAATGATTTGGAGAGGTTGATCGCAGTGACATAGGCCCTAAATTATATCAGGATATTTCTGATGACATATGGAAAAATAAAAAAAAAAACACTGAACGGAATTCACAAGTGTAGGCAAATTAATTTTCCATTCTGTTTCCAAAGAGAAACTCTCACTGATGACATATTTCCTAGTTTAAAGTGTGAATGATAGCTCTGGATTGCTATTTATCTCATTGACCCAAAGTATTTGTATTTCCTGAGGTGTGTGGTGTTTTTTTTGTTTTTTTGTTTTTTTTTAAACAGAGTATTTATAGCGTATTGAAGTTCTTAAATTGACTGCCAACATTAGTCATGATTTTTGATGCACTATTTTTCATGTCGTCTTGTTTCTATAATTTAGCTACATATGTATGTTTGTAGCCAAACGTTCAAACAAAGAAACGCTAAGGGCACAACAATCTATACTGCAGTTTGTCATTACAACATAGAATAATCTACCTTACAAAGTTCATGAGACAAAGAGGTCACATTATAAGTGACTTGGCTTTGAGTGCAATCTATAGTCGTCTGTCATCTGGAATTCCAAATGACTAACCTGTAATTTAACGAGTCTTGAATTTTAGTGAAAGCTAGAAGACCTAAAAAAATAAGTACAGTGTTGTTACACAACTCAGACGGCTCCAGTGACGGTAACAGTAGAAAACAGATATTTGCTCCTCATACTGTAGGGCCAGGAAAAATTCCTTTGGCTGTGCCAGTATTTGAGGACATGGCCTTTTTGAGGGAGATTGGTCGGAGACAGAGCTATTTTTTGGCAAAACAACAATAGAGTATTTGAAGTTGGTTGCCAAGCAGCGCAGCAGGTTTTGATTTATGATGATGTCTTCCTGCTGGCAGCTTGTTGCAATTAGTGTAGTTGAAGGCATTGGCAGCCCTGCAGCGTTATGTTTATTTATTTATTTATTTATTTTTTTAACCAGTAATTCCTTTTTTTAAATATACAGGAATCCTGATGGCGCATTTCCTTCTCCTGTGTTTTATATGACTTCGCTCTTGCTTTTCCTCAAACTCGGCTTTCTCTTCTCTCATCAATGATGTCATCATGTTAGCATATCTCTTCTCTTCCCTTCGCTTTTTGTTTTTTTTTTCCCTCTTCTTCTTCTTCTCTCCCTCCCCGGTCACAGTCTGTTGTCTTCATATCTCTTTGACCTTCCACAACATCGAGCTCCTGCTTTCAAGACATGCCACATTTCTGACAAGTGCAGGTGACATAGTGCATGGGTTAGTTATATTTGGACAAAACGCATACAGGCAGCCTGCTTTGAAGTCCTGAATTCAGGTCAGGAGGAGGAACACTGTAGAGACGAGACAAAACAAACTCATCAATGGGAACACTGAATCACACAGTAAACTGTATTATTTGTTGAAGATCCGAGTGTCTGCTGTGATGGGATCAAGTTTGGATTCTAGTCTGATACTCACAGATGTCAGATAGTTCTGTACAGATATTAAATGGATTTTTAATTAGTAAAGGACCTGAAATACCCTTTTCTCAATGGATAGTATTTTTGACTTCCCACATAGTTTAAGCACAATAGCTCTGGGTTCTGTACTGATTTGTTTTACCATCTTTGGTTGCTTTAAGTTTTACCAGTCAAGAATTAAAAAAAGACACAAATCATTATTAATAGCTAAAGTGTTTAGTTAAACCCTTGTTTACAAATTAACAAGGTGATTTATACATTAGTGGTGTTTTGTGTGTGTCTTTGGCAGGTGTGTGGTGCAGCCAGGTGGTGGTGCCTAAAAGGGTGAGTGCCGTGCTGGGGAAGAATGTGACATTAGAATGCAGGGTGGAGGTTGGCACAAACCTTACTCTTACTCAGAGTTCCTGGGAGCGCCGTCTGCCTTCAGGCTCTGTCACAGTGGCTGTGTACAACCCGGAGTTTGGCACCTCCATCCCTCCAGAATTCATCCATCGTTTGTATTTCCGCTCACCCTCCTCTCATGATGCCACCATTGTACTGGAAAACGTGGGCTTTGCTGATGTTGGGATCTATACCTGTAAGGTAGCCACATTTCCTCTGGGAAATACTCAAGCATCCACTACGGTCAATGTACTCGGTAAGTGTGTGTCTTCGTTTTGTACTTTTCTTGAGAACACTCTAGCTTTTTTTCAGGTGATTTTTGGTAGAGATAAAATAATTAGATCAATCATTCTGTTTTTATGTTTCTGTCCAAATCTGTTGGGAAGGGGTTTGTATTTTGAAGTTTGTCTTGGCCTTTCCAATCCTGTGTTGTTGGTTTATGTTTGTTTGAAACATATTTGTCCTCCCTCATGCATGAACATAATTTAAAGTCAGCGTCTACTCTCGATGCTTGCATAGAAAGCTTTTATGTGCAGGTTAAATCCAGTTTTTCTTGTTTTGTGTTGCATTTATAAAACAAATTGTCATGTCTTGTGATATTATTAACAGTATAGTACTTTATGTATGTTTGCTGTAGCCATTATTATAGTGAAGTGAACAGAAGCCAACAAACTTAAAACAGAAATTCACAGGATCATCAGAGATCGTCTTCCAATATATCACACATTGCAGAATTGCGGTCTCTTGAGAGTATCATATAATTAGTTACTCTGTGATTTCAATGCCTAGTGTGTTCTTTGTTTTCACAGAACAGATCGCAGGTCTTGCTGCTAAAATTAACTCAGACAACAAGGAAGAAAATGCAATTAATAATGCAGGAAAAACATCAGTGTACTGTAAACATTTGAAACTCAAAGCACAAAACACCTCAAAGTCTTTACTGTTGTCTCTGCTGATTCTGTTTTCTCACTGTTAATAACAGTGGAGCCCAAGGTTTACGTGTCTGCTGGTTCAACTGCATTGATTGATGGTGGCAATGAAACTGTGGTCGCTACTTGCATCGCTGAGCGAGCCAGACCACCTGCTGAAGTGTCCTGGGAGTCCAACCTTTTTGGCCAGTCAGAGGTGCAGCTATTTGATGAAGCTAATGGTACTACCAGCACACGAGTGCGTTACATCTGGCAGCCTACACGTCATGTTCAGGGCAACACACTTACCTGCGTGGTCCGCCACCCAGCTCTGCAGAATGACTTCAGGATCCCCTACCAGCTCAATGTGCAGTGTAAGTACCTTGTGAGTGATTGGTGTGGGCTAACAAATTAAAAACTGAAAGAATAATAAATATGTGAAGAATGTGTTTGATGATTCTGTTCTGGCCAGAGTGAGTAGGTTAAAGTTCATAGAAAATTTTGTACTGTAAGGTTGCAATGATCATTAAACCAGTTACCCACTGCACTTGTGATGTCAATAAGAAATAAATAGGTCCTCCTAGGACCTGGCGTCCACATATGTGGACATCACATTTTGGGTTGTCTAAAATTTTGCTCTACAAGGGCCTGATATCCACTTACGAGGACATTATACTGCCACTGTTCGATTGAAATTTAAAACCAATGTCGTCATATGAGTGGATCTCATTTTTCTCAGAAACAAAAATCAGGTAAAAAAAATAAATAAATAAATAAAATCAGGTAATTCTATGTTTTTACATTCATCAGGTCCCAATCAACTCATATAGCAAAGAGAAATTAAAAATGCATGCCATGAATGAGTTTGGGTCTTAGGAGGTTTAAAAAAAAAAAAAGGAAAAGGAAAAAAGACGAATAAACTCCTAAAAGGTCAACTGACAAGGCAAGCTCTTTACAAGTGCTGATTATGTTTTAATAGAGGTTGTCTAGAAAGTGTTCTCTCTTTTAGTCAAATCCCATAGATGCCACAGCAAATGTACTCAGTGTGGTAGCTATGTTGCTATGTAGTGTATTCTACCAACTTATGAAAAGAGTAAAGTGACCACCTCCAAAGTCTTTGTTTGACAGATACATTTTTTTTTCTTTGCTGTGATTTACTGCTTTGTGACATATATGGTAACCATAAAGGATTTTCTGCTTATTCACTGAATGCAACAGTGGAAAAAATGTGGCAACAATTTTTCCATGTAACAAAACCTTTTACTTTGTAATAGTATATTTGTGTGAAACAAATGCATACCAGCAGAAGAGCCAGGGTGGTGCAGACAACTGCTCAGAAACTTTGTGATCACCTTAATGAATAGATTTGTGCAATGTCAACACAATATTTCAGTTACTTAATTTTAATAATGAATGTGAAAATGAAAATGGTAAACCATTTTTTTTTATTATTTTTTTTTTAATTGCAGGGGACAGTTTAATGGTTGCAGTTGTGTGATGTCGATGATTCTTTTAGGATTGTCAAAAACATTGTAATATACAAGCACTCATGAATGTTTGCTTCTCTCTGCAGATTATGTTTATAGATTATCTAGCATCTTAGTGCATATTTGCAAGCTTATGTCTTTAGCCCATTACTGACCTCAAACTCACTATAATACTTCAGACAAACAAGGAAAATGGCCGTACTTGGAGCACTGTTCTCTAAGGTCGTTTACTGTGTCTGGCCATTTTGTGGTCATGTCACATAATTGCTTTTCCTCTCTCTTCAGTTGCTCCTGATATCTCCGTTGTTGGGTATGATGGAGACTGGTACGTAGGCCGGGAAAATGTTCAAATGATGTGCAAAGCCAACGCAAACCCACCAGCTCATCACTTCAGATGGATCCGGTATGTGAATCTGTATGTCTGGGTGTAACATTCACGGTTTGTCTGGAATTGAAATTGACCCAGTGGGCCAAATGCTGATCGAGCTAGGATGAATTATACTCTGATATTTTAGTAAGCTACAGCTTTACATTTTATATAAAATAAAGAGTAAGGTTTTCACATCCTTGAAATAATTTTCAAATGATAATTGATTGTGCTTTCCTCATGAAGTGTCCCGATCATGACACATTAGTAGTGGGTTGTGTCCCTCTGTGTGTCTTAACATTTCTGTCTCTTGTGTGTCACAGATTGGACAGAGAGATGCCTGAAGGGGTGGAAATAATAAACAGCACTTTGCTTTTCCTGCGTCCCCTCCAGCGGAATGACTCTGGCGTTTACAGGTGTGAGGTTGCCAATGACATCAACCTCCGCAGTCGGGATGTGCGTATTCTCATACAAGGTGAGCAGAGTATACACATCAGAACAAAGCTGACTCCTATTGCCTTCTCTTCCCTTAGGAAGCATTGTGCGTGTTTGCGCGTCATAGAGGGTATCAGTGCCTGTGTCGTTGTCCTTCAAACTGAAATGTGACACTATCACTCTCGCTCATTCTGTACATACTGACAGTTTATCAAGTAATCATCCATGGTACACTGTGTTCATACTGATATTATTACATTTGGTCTTAATTGCATGCTGATTAGGCTTGATTAACATTACACCTCCAGATGTTCAAAAGACAGTTCCTGGGCCAAACAGCTGCAAATAATTTTGGCCTCTTCAGACCACAGTACGCTGCCTCTGCTCTGTCCTGCTGGCTTGGCATCTGAGCGCCTCGTGTCTCTCTGTTGTGAATGATGAGCATGTTTCTTTGGTTTCACAAAATCTGTCTTGCCAGTGGAAGCTCTCTTTCTGAATGAAGTTCTGATTATGATGTGATTTCCTTTTTCATCACTCTCTCGCCTCCTTTCTGTGTTTCTTTTATTCCTGCATGTGTCATGCAGTGAGAGGCAAAAGCCTGCAGCCTCACTGTGAGATGATGTCCCAGATTCATAAAACATTAACTAGTTCTTTTCAACTCCTATTTATTATTTATCATTCATATTTCATTTTCCTTTGAGAGACCTGTACGGGTGCTCACAAGCTTATGCATGTTGCTGTACCCTCCATTGTGACTGCATGTGTGTCGTGTTGTGGGTGTACTCATCGGTTCACTTTGCATGGAGTTGTACATTTCACATACTTGGAGACCACAGACCTCCGGCTTCATGTGTTTGCTCTTTCAGATGTGAATCTTTGCCTCACATCTGGCCTGGCACCAGGGTTAAAGTGGCAGAGCAATTTTGCAGCACCATTAAAGCTTTTAGACTCAGACTCTTTCCATTACTCTAGCTTCTTATGATTATAGCCTTTGGCTTGTCTGTTTGTGGATAAAACCACTAATCCATTACATTTTAAGGTTGGTGTTCTATTCGTGGAATAGTGAAAGTTTATACTTGAAAAGTGGAGTCTTAAATGTATGTTCTTGATCATTTAAAACCTATGACGTATATATATCCAAAATAATCTGCTTATACCATTTTTAAAACTGATAACCCCTACAGACAGCAGAAATTTAAGGACATCACTGGTACTGTTTCATGTTTCTTATCATGTAGTCAAGTCACTTGTTTCTCGCTGCATGTAGAAAATTTTCTGAGTTGACATCAGCATGTGCAAATCCTTTGTACTGTCCCCTCAACCAATTTGTAATTTGAAAGCCTGTTGAGAGATCGAGATCGCGATAGAGATCGATATCGATAGATATATTAGTTTAAATAAATTCAAATGTAGCTGAAAATGTGACCTGATCTTTTTAGACAGTTTATAAAGACTTTGATAGACATCCATAGGTGTTGTTTTTTTTGTTGTTTTTTTTTTCCTTTTGGTGGCCGTTTAACTTTCCAGACATCTAGTGCTATGATTTTGGCTACATCCAAATTAACTCTTAGGTACAGTAAACTTAATCCCAATAAACTCTGGAGTATGTAAGCAATTTATACTACACCACAATGAATCACAGTACAGCATGGTGGTGACATTGCTGGAAATTTGCGTGCGTTCCCTTTTTGACAGGGGGGAAAAAAAAAAAAGAAAAAAAAACTCAACCGTGGAGAATTTACTTTACAATGCACAAATTTTTCTAATAAGAATGACTAGTCAGATGTCCATATCAGCAACTGAGAGCATGCTTTTCTCATTAAGAGCGTCTTAAAAGACACTACTGAAAATCAGGGTATGCTAAACGATGCACATAGTGAGGATATAGTGATAGGACAGGATCTTAGACCCAACTTTTCTCATTAATTCATCATCTAATAGGTGAGCCCATTGTTCCCAGTGATACAATTTTATATTTACTTATTAACCTGTAACGGTGGGAATTTGCAAACCTGATGCTGCTATAGCTTTAGATGTTTTAGTCAACCTCTTCCTTCCTAGCAAAATGTAGTTGGCACTGACATTCTGCTTCTGTCTTTCACCCTTTATCCCCCTCTCACCCTCCTTCCTTCCATTAGATCCTCCCACCATGCCTTCCACAATTACCACTCCTGTCCTAACTGGCTTCTCCTCCACTTTTGTGGATGATAAGGGCCACGTCCTTCTGAGCTCCCCCACACTTGAAGCCCTTCCTGAAAGTAATCTTGGTTCCGTAGTGGGTGGGGCCGTGGGAGGGGCCTTATTCCTCTTGCTGCTGCTGTCTCTGGTTGGCGTGTGTTACCTACGGAAGCAGCAGACCTTTCATGGGAACTACTACACCAAGCAGTACCTGGGCCCCAATGATCTCCAGAAAGCTCCCACTCAGCACGAACTCCATCCTACCAAAGCTGCCAGCAGATCTCAGCATCGGGACCATGATCGAGAGGAGTGGGGCGACCGCCAGCTGAAGCAGGAGCGGGACCGCCAACACCATAGTGACTATAACGGAGAAGAGTATCCTGTTAATGGGTACACTAGGGCAATGAGGGAGAGCAGGCGTCACAGCCATCAACAGAATCACCATCATGAACACACACAGTATTCTAGTCCACAGCAGGCCAGATGTGTCAGGTACCCTCATTCACCCAAACTACAGGGAAACGGCTCCCCCTACATGTCAGACGACCTCTACGATAGCAGGCCCGACGGTGATTATGTATCTCATAAAGATGGCTCAGTCATTTCACGTAGGGAGTGGTATGTTTGACGAGACACCCAGTTCTGCAGGAAAGAAAAAATGCACCATTGAATTGGAAAGTTTTGTTTATCGGGGGAAACGCATTATTTCCTTCTGTATGCACACACAGCTTCTCTAATGTGTGTTCTGTAGTTCCCATGTTTTGTTCAAGCGTCCTGGACGACACTTGAGATGTAATGTGTACGTTTCTGTTTTGAGTGAGGGCAGCCTGTGGACCGTGCGTGTGCGGACTAACAAAAGAGCTGATGTATGTGTTGTCTCTGCCTTACAACATGGACTCCTACAGCTGATTGAGCATTACTAATGTGTTTCTGAGCAGAAGCACCGGTGGCTTTAAGATCACGCTCGATTGTCTGAGAGTATTTTCACAAACTCTGCATTTTGTGTTACACTCACTAACTCGCATTCATGTGTTCATATTCCTTATACTCATTTGTTTAAATGACCTCTGGCCTCTTACTACAATTAGATGATGTCATGTAGTTATTGCAGGTAAATCCATAAAATTCAGATTGTCATTTTTCTTCAGCTGAGTCACATTACACCAGTTTATTTAAAACAGGATTTGTCTTCCTGAGACTTCTGAATTCCTTTTTGAAGATTTATTGGACTGCTGTTTTTGCTGGATTTTATAATGGTTTGCTGAGTCATCACACCTTTTTTGTTTTGTACTAAAATCTTGGGTAAATCACAATGGAAGAACTGAGCTTGAGGAGTTGACCAGTAAGGTTTTGGCACATTTTGTGTAAACCTTATGAGCATTTCTCCTGCATGTCCTCAGCTCGTCTTTTATCCCTGTGATGAGAGAGCAGGCAGGAGGGCTACATGAATGGGACACAGTCTGCTGTGCCAGCACACTGGGTTTGTCATATCGGTCAAGCCGTGAAGCCTGGAAAAATATTTCTCTAGTTTATCATTTTTATTAAAACTTATGTAAGCTACTGGTTTATGGGAGGAGTTACAGGTTAAATATTCCCTTTAGTTAACCACATTATCGTGTTGTCTATCTGATGATAATGGATCTCTTTGAGAAGTTTAATCCTGGCACTAAACCAGGAATCCTGGAATTTCAAGAGCGCCATCAGCAGGGGCATTGTTTAAAGAGGCTACTGTATGGGAGCCACCGCAAGCTGGCCTCTTAGTATTTTGTAGCACTGAGAAACCATGCAGCCAGTACACACTACCACACTCAACTGTGATGGACTGTTCGTCTACTCTGAGTAATCTATAGAAACAAGACATGACTGTGTCACAGATCTGTGGCATGTATTGTTTGGAGTGTGTGGCCTCATGCTCAGATATTCACTATTTCATTTACAGTTTATTAGTATTCACAAAATAAATTAAAAAAAATTTTAAGTTATGTAGGCAAATTAGTGTTTTTGTAATGGCTGTGTTGTCACTTTCACCTCTTGTTATCAGCACTTTTGACTAAACTCCACAGCACAGGAGTTGGAGACAATATTTTGTTGCCATCATCATTAAATGTTTAACACACAATTATCCTTTGAGTAGCTATTAAATAATAATAATAGAACATATGATTTTTTTTTTTTCTTTCCCCAAAAACATGTTTTATTAATTTGGCAATAAAATGTGACTGGTTCCAATCAGGACTCTCAAAAATCACATGCCATACCAAGAACTGTGATTTAACTGCAGAGAAAGTATTGTAGGTGTTTGTGTCATTGGGCTGTGCAGCTCCAGTAGTTCAGGAGTCAAACAAAGCTATAATGGATTTAAAAGTAAACTTCAGTTTTTGTGTAAAGGTAAAAATCTGAGTATTTTGGCACATGCACCTGTTCACCAGACTGCATGGAGGAGATCTGACTTTTCTTTCATGTACACTAGATGTGAATACTTGCCAACTTTAGTAGTATGGTTACTTATACAGTATTTGCTGCCAGATGCCAAATCTTTGTTTAACTTGTATGTATAAATATGACGATGACAGTGTCTCACAATCTGTATACAGACTAGATAACATGATGTCATTTAAATCATGATGATTATCTTACTTAAATGACTAATGCATCACTGTTGTAAATTGGGGGGGGGAGAAGATGCTTTAACATTAGAGTAATAGTTGTCAAAATGGAAGCTAGTTCGGTTCTAATGAACCTTCACAAATTCTGTCAGGGTGTGAATTTTGTGCGGTTGATCGGCTGCAGTTCTCATCATGACATTTGATAATGAGCCACTGTAACTATCAGTCTGAGACTATGGCCCCTGACTGTGTTTCATGTTTTTGAATGCTGTACAGTAGAAGTAATTTATAGACTGAAGGTGCACATTTCTATGATTTCCTGAAGGTTCAATCATCTTCACACCTCTGAAAACTGAGCATGTTTTCTTTTCGTGAAAGGTTTTAATTTGCACTAATTTCCTTGGTACAAAGTAGTTGAAATGGAAAAAGCATTTACGGGGGGGAGAGAATCTGCACAGCTAGGTTGTAATTGAGAATGTGAGTGTCTTTGTAAATTGGATGACCCTTTTAATGAAGGTGTCATGGAAATGTACAGTTGGTAATTTGTTAGCCGTGTAGCCTCATTTTGACTGAATAATTACGTGTATTGGTCCGCTGCTGACACCTATTCAGTCTGCCCTTCTGGTCACTTTCACATAAATGCAGAGACTAACAGGAAGCACGGTAGCCTAAACCCTTGTTGTGTTTGCTCCTATGCACTAAAACGGAAATTCCTCTAATCGATAGTTTTGGGGGTTTTTTGCTTGGCTCGTCAGTTTTGAGCCCTGCACTTGGATTAATGAAGTACAGTTTTACTGTGACATTTTGTATAGAGACCAGTCATCAAATATCCTTACCTTGAGAAATGCCCTTCACTTTCTGTTGAGAAATACACACCTAGTGCCTTAGATACCTAGCAGAAATGTGTTTTGTTATCGTTTTCCCGCGTATGTAATGACCTGATGTGTCACATCTGGGTTTTGATTTTCACTGCATTCTGTATTTTGGGAGGAATTCGTAGTGCCAAATTCACTCTTTCTGCCGTTGTGGCAGTGAAATGCAGTGACGACATTAAGAAACAAAAAAACAAAGCTTGAATACATCTGGATGTAAAATGACTTACATCCTGTGTACTGTTCTGTCAGGGGTTTTGGTTTCTGTATAGCCACTGTTTGTTTATTCAGACAAATGTATAATTACCTTCAGTCTCACATTGTCAATGAAAAGCACCTTGCAGTCATGATGTTTGGTTTTGTTTTTCAGGGGGATTTATTTTTTTTATTTTCTTTTGTATATACAGAAAATGTACATTTCTTGAAAGGGAAAAAATATTTATGTCATCAAAAGCAGTGGAAGATTATTTTATCAATCCCTTTTGAGATACTTTAGTTCAATAAAGCACCTTAGCACCTGTGAATCTTTCATTTATTCTTTGGAGGTTTTTGAGCTTGCTATTACTGAGACTGCTCAGTCTCAGCCTCTTTGTTCATCCATAAATGACATCATCCCTAGCGCCATAATGACACACACACACACACACACACACACACACACACACACACACACACACACACACACACACACACACACACACACACACACACTTCAAATCCAGTATGCATATGTGGGACACCTCAAATGATGTAATTCCTCTC